>LPNX010649625.1:224267-260316 GCA_001517045.1 Pseudotsuga menziesii
TTAAAAAACTGGTTGCAGCTTTAATTCTGGAAAAATTACCTCTATTCAAGCATTATTTGATTTAGATATGTTAAGAAATTATGAAAATTTCCCAAGGTTAGGGGTAAATAACCATATTTAGGAAGTGGAATTCCAACGGTTTCACCATAATCCGTATGGAAAGCTCAGAAATCATCCCCGAAATCTGCTTCCTGGCTCAATGACGAAAGTGTCGGATTTCTGGAATTTGTTCAACTTATTCTTGATGTGTTGGATTAATTGCTTGCTGGCTAGGTTCGATTAGTCATAGAACAAAGTAGCATAGCAAACTCACCATGGTAAAATTTTGTTTTATTCATATGATTGTTATACAATTCATGCTTTTAAGGTTTTTCAAGTGGCAACTTATAAAAAGTTAACCCATTACCCAATTATGATTATTTTAATTGTAAACAAATTTATGAATAGTTTAAAAATAATGATTATTTTAATATATATTAACTTCTCAATTATTTATTTGTTTAAAATTAAAAATATTCTAAAGCTCATCATAAAGTCATCATTTTGATTTGCTGGCATGCAGGATCAACAAGACTAGCAAGAACCAAGAGGCAAATCAATTCATCATGCAGGATCAACAGGACTAGCAAGAACCAAGAGGCAAATCAATTCATCATCAAGCCGAGTGTGGAACTTAGTATCAGAAGAAGTGTCAGAATGAGTAACAAAATGCTTAATGTTTGCACAATATTTGATATTTTTTCAGAGGGCAAAGGTTTCTAACTTGAGGATCGATTAATCAATGTCAAAATCGTATTTAACACATCACAATTAATGAGTTAGACATATTTTACATTTATCAGTTGTAGCCAATAAAATGATGTAAAAGATAATCATTTTAAAAGTAGATGTACTAAATCGCCGGCGGATGAGCTATAAAATAAATTTATGAAAAGCATAATTTTTAGAGTCCATGAGCTTCCACCAAAAGATGCACCCTACTAGGGTGAGTTAGCTTATTCCTAGTTTCTTGATGATTTGTGGAGATAAAACCTTGAACTAAGAAGCCCTAGTTTGTAATGTTCTATTTTTTATAAAAAGGGAATAACTGAGGACTGATATCACTAGGAGCAGAGAGGTACACCAGTACAGTATTATTAAGTCATCAGTGTAGAAATAAGGCCATCAGAGTTCATTTCCTAAAGCATGTGGAGCATGCAGGCCTTGTTTAGTCAGTGTTAAAGTCAACATCAAATTAGAATTGCATGCATGCAAAAGTGAAGCATAAACCCTAAAAGTGACATGCAAACCCTAAAAGCATATGAAGATCTATTTAAGAAGGGTTTTGGGACTAAAGGAATGATCTATTGTTATTGTTGATTGATTTTGGAGTTTCGAGTAGCAGCACAGCGTGCAACCACAGCAGTTGGGGTTGGAGACAGTATCTTCAGCTAGTGATGGTTTGGTAGTGAGATATCTGCCCTAGTGTCTTATTGGGATAGATCATCCAGGTTTATCCATTTCATCCATCATACACTACAGTATTCAGAGATCCAACACATTCCAAAGGGTTATTAGCAGATCCATGTTTTGTAGCCGAAAGTAGCAGGGAAAACACAGAAGGATTCACTGGGACCACAAAACCCAGTCTTTCCTCCGCATGTCAGCTTCGTCTTTCTTAGCAGGCCTATCCTACGATATGCAGTGATTATTAGCCATCAGTTTGCTCACCTGGAGCAACTATCAGCCAAACAGATCAGTTGGGGGTGTGAGTAGCAAAACTGCCAACCAATTTGCTAGGGCACTTAGAGGCAGGAAAACCTCCACATGTCCCAGGCCATCTCTCTGGCATCAGTAGATGGACAAGCTCAGAAATTTTCAGCCCGAACGAACCTCTCCTCCTACAAAAACGCCACCTTCAGTCTAGAGGGTTTTACGGTACTGCGGGGCGGTAACACCAGAGGAAAAGAGCATTATTAGACCACCCATCCAGATCCTTATGCATGCATCTATCTCTGGAGTCATTATCAGCCAGAATATCAATTGTAAGTGTTAATTTCTCTCTACAAAAACCCTAACCCTAATTCAGCTATATTTTAGGGAATTTTTTCATGGCGAGTTTGGATGCACCGTTATTTTGCAAATTTATATGAGATTAAGTGTGCGAGTCAGCACTATCATAGAACATTAGAGAATATTAGTATTTGGGATATTACAGTGGTATCAGAGCATGATCCTTGCCAGCTGTGGGAACATAGCAATTGAATAAAAGTGCATGTTGATGCATGCTTGTACATGCTAAAGCATGTCAGTGATGTTGGTGAAGTGCACGTCATAACAAAGGTTTTTCTTTGCCAGCTTGTGAGAACATGAAGACAATGAGAAGGATCTTGACTGGAAATTGGCAGAGGTTAGTGTTGGAGACATTTAGCACCATACACACTTATTTTGGTCAATTTGGCCTAGTTAAACCACTATCCTAAGTTTTATTAACTTAATTGACATCAGAGGAGCACTGTATGACATCGGCATGAGCACACCCATGCCTACCTTCAGTCAAGGAGGCCAACTAAGCCTTCTCCTTCATTTGGGGAGGCTAACTAGAGTACTCCGGGGGTGATCTAAGTGTCATAAATGCACTTAATTGATAACTGATGGTTACAATTAGTTAAATCTGAGTGGTGAAGGTGCCTCCTTTCATTATATTGATTATTTAATTAATATTTAATGAATAGGAGTCAACAGGGGCACGTCCAACCACCTCTGATGGCCAGTTTGACTTTAGTTAACATCATAGGGGTTCATTGGATTTATTGATGCACTACCACTTGTTAGTTGGCATGCAGTGACATGTTTCTGAGCTAATTTCAGTTAGACTCAGTCATTTATTGCACTCCAACTTCAGTTAGGACTCAGTTGAGTCAATCGACACTTGATCAGTTAGTTAACTAGTGTGTTTACTGTGGCTTATAGTCATTTAAGCTACACCCATTCATTCAATTCGATTGACCTCCTTGGGAATTCGAATTGTCTTGGAATTCATGCATCTTGCATGATCATTGTATTGTATCATCATTCTTTCATTTGATTATACAAAGCTACTGCTTCCATTGCAACACCATTTTGCCAATTTTATGCATATTTGTTTGTATTCTTTGTGAGACTATGTTTTCAGTTCCTAGACCACTGTGACAAATTAATATGGTATCAGAGCTCACGGTGGGACGAAGCTTAGATCTCTCAAAAACAAGGTTTATGATAGATCTTGCATGAAAAATTGAGCAAAAGCTCAAAATTCCAGCACTGCACTAGAAGCCAAGGCTTACCACTTAATATCCCAAGTAAATGAATTGTTGATCAAGCTTGCTTGATCAACTATGCTGTGTGTGATGAAAGCCTAAAATGTGCAGGCTGTCCGACCTTATGGTGGCCCTTTTGTTGTGATTTGCAGGTTTTAACAAGTGAAAAGCATTCGCTTCTGCAGTTTCACATGGCTTCTTCCGTGGAACTCTTGACTCCGTTTAATTTCCATTCATGGAAAGGAGACATGGAAATCCAACTACATGTCAGAGGAATATATAGGGTCACTATGGACACTGAAGAAGAGCCTACTTCTATGACAAATAAAGCTAGATTCTTGAACAAGAAAGATGAAGCATTCGAATTCTTGTGCCTCTCTGTTTCCTGGGATCTTCTTTTCCATCTCTCGGGATTGAAGACTCCAAAGGAAATCTGGGACAAATTGGAAACCCTGTATGGAAAACAGGATGATTTTAGAGTATACCAGCTTGAGAATGAGTTGATGTCTCTCCAGCCTTCCAATTTCAAGACCTTAAATGATTTTTTCACAAAGTTCAAGAAAATTGTCATACTGTTGAAGCAATGTAAGGTGGAGAAGGAGGATGAGCAGCTCATCCTCGCCATACTCTCCAAACTTGGAGCTGATTATTCGGTGTTTGTCTCTACATTCTGTGCAGGGAAGCTCAAAACCCCTGGATGGAAGATGCCTTCATTCAATGCCTTCATTGAGTCCCTAACAAATGAACATGATAAGCTTGTCTAGATGGGGATCATTAGATCCTCCCGTGATCAAGCCCTCCATGTCTCGGGGCCCAAAGATTTGAAGGGTAAAGGAAAGCAGCAGAAGAACCCAAAAACAAAATTCGAAGATCCTAAGCCTAAAGTTGAAAACCATCATCATTAAGAGCCTTCCAGCTCAAAGAATAACAAAGGAAAATGGCATCATGGAAAGGAAAAAGGCAAGTGATCTTACTACAAGAAGGGCTTCCACCCTGAACATGCCTGCATGAAAAATAAACTTGATGAAGCAACCTCTCTCCTTGAGAGAAATCACATCAATCTTCCAAAAAGATTTCGGAGGAGAGATCAGCAAGATCGGGAACCACAACATGAAAAAGGTCATGCCCTCATGGCAAGCACTTTGAAGTCCAAAGCACTCTTGATAGATTCTGGAGCTTCGAACCACATGATGGCTGAAAGAGACTCCTTCTCATCTTTGGATACCGACAAATCCATTCCCATCCAAATGGGAGATGACTCCACAATCATATCTGAAGGACAAGGTACTGTAGATCTTGAGCATGGTTATTTTTCCAATTTTATGTATGTACCATCTCTTGCATCAAACCTCCTAAGTGTTTATCAAATGACATATACGGGATTTCCCACAAGAGTCTCCTTTATCCCAGATGATGTAGAGATCACAGAACTTGCATCTAGAAAACTTGTAGCAAAAGGCCTTGCAAACCATCATGCAAAAGCCTACGAGTTCTCCCATTTTGTGGCGGATGAAAATCCCACCACATTGCTGACACATGGAAATGAAGTTAGTATAATGTGGCATGAGAGGTTCGGTCATCTGAACTTCAAATTCTTGCAGCAATTACAGAAGAATTCGATGGTTGAAGGCCTCCCGGTCATCAAAGCTACCACTGGAATTTGCAAGGGCGGTGTTGTTGGAAAGCACCCTGAGCATAAGTTCGATCGGGGGAAGGCAAGCCGAGCATCATGCATCTTGGGAATGATACATCATGATATTAGTGGTCCCATGCCTATCACATCCATGAATGTATCAAGGTACGTTCTGACTTTCATTGATGACTTTTCCAAATACACATGGGTCTTTTTTATCAAAAAGAAGTCGGAAGTCTTGGAAAAATTCACTGAATTGAAGGCCTTGATTGAGAATGCATCTGGACAAAAGATCAATATCTTGAGATATGATAATGGTGGGGAGTATGTAAGTAATGAGTTACTACATATATGTTCCCAAAGTGGTATTCAGGTCCAACATTCAGTTCCCTACACTCCCCAGCAGAACGGTGTAGAGGAGAGGAAGAATCGGTCTCTCAAGGAGATGACCACATATATGTTGGAATCAAAGAAGTTGGCTGCAAATTTGTGGGCTGAAGCCATGCATGCTACAGCATATATTCAAAACAAAGTGCCACACTCATCTGTGAAATGGAAGACCCCTTTCGAAGCATACTTCGAACACAAGCCGGATGTGTCGAATTTGCGGGTGTTTGGGTCCACTGCATGGGCCCGAATTCCACTTGATAAAAGGAGGGCTTTGCAACCGCAAAGAATAGAATGTCTATTTATTGGATATCCTAATGATAAAAAGGATTCAAGCTACTGGATATCAAAACAAAATAGATCATCATTGAAAGTAGTATCAAGTTCGATGATCCTCTTCAGGAGGTAGAACTAGTGAAGGAGAAAATTGCTGAATTTCCTTCCTATTCTACTGAATATTTGGATGATGTAATTGGGGGTGATGACCCTGATTTGGATCCTCTGATTTCTGATATCAGTGTACATAAAAAATAATATACTGAATCAGAACCTGAAGTACAAAATCATCTCCCAACTTGGGCCTGACATACAGTCTCCTTCGCAGGAGATAACATTGGAAATCCAGATGATCCAAGGAGAACTCAGTCTGATTTCCAAAGAGCAGGTATTGCGCTCTTTTGTCTTGATTATTTGCTGTCCGAATATTGTTATTTGATGATAGTTTCAGACCCTAATTCTTACTACCATGATCGGAAGGATCCGAGATGGCAAGTTGCCATGGATGAAGAGATGAATTCTCTTCAGAAAAACACCACTTGGGAGCTAGTTTCTCTTCCTCCGGGGAGGAAATTGGTTCAATGCAAGTGGGTATTTTGGACTAAGGTTACTGCTGATGGTAGCACCTACAAATATAAGGCAATTCTGGTATCAAAAGGTTTCTCCCAGGTCCAAGGTGTGGACTATCATGAGACTTTGACACCGGTTGCAAAAATGGACTCCATCTGCCTAGTTTTGGCAATTTCAACATCTAAGCACCGGGAAGTGCATCATATGGATGTTAAGTCAGAATTTTTGCATGGATATATTCATGAGGAGATATACATGAAGCAACCCTAGGGATACATTTCTGATCCATCTTTGGTTTGCAAGCTAAAGAAGTCACTATATGGATTAAAACAAGCCCCAAGAGAGTGGTATTCCAAGATGGATGCCTTCCTTCTCTCGCAAAAATTCCAAAGGTGTAAATCAGATCCAAATGTGTATATACATCAGTATATGGTAATTTGATTATTATTTTTTTATATGTTTATGACATACTGATCACAGGTAGCACAGTTGCTTCTATTTCAGTCATCAAAACTGCTCTCCACAATGCATTTGAAATGAGCGATTTGGGGCTCTTAAAACAATTTTTGGGGCTAGAAATTGAGAAAAATTATGATGGGATAATGGTCACTCAGTCCAAATAAATATCAGAGCTATTATTGATGTTTAACATGGCTGAATGTAAGGCTGATCCATTCCCATTCCTTTCAGGGGTCAGCCTTGAAGAAGGAAAAAGCACACCTCCCATGGACTGCACTATTTATCGACAACTGATTGGTAGCTTGTTGTACTTGACTCATTCTCGGCATGATATATGTTATGCTGTGAATTTTGTATCAAGATACATGCATCATCCCCATGATATTCATTGGAAGGAATCCAATAGGATCCTCCAATATATTCAGGGAACCAGGACCTACGACATTCACTATGCTGCAGACTCCGAGATAGAGCTGGTTGGGTACACATATTCCGATTGGGTGGGGGATTCTATTGATTAGAATTCTACTTCTAGATATGTCTTCATGTTTGGTGGTGGCCCCATTTGCTGGTCTAGAAAAAATCAGGCCTCCATAGCATTGTCTTCAACAGAGGCCAAGTATCGAGGAGCGGTGAATGCTTGCATCCAAGCTATTTGGTTGCAAGGCATTCTTTCAGAGTTTGATCTTGGTAGTAATTTGTCCACTGTCCTCTTTTCTAAAAATCAAAGTGCTATTAAGATATCCATAGATCCAGTTACCAGGAAAAGGACCAAGCATGTAGAGATACACATGCACTATATCAGGGAGCTAGTGCAGGACATGACCATCATTCTGCAATACTGCCCGACTGATGAGTAGATTGCAGACATCTTCACCAAGAGCTTTTCAGAAAATAAGTCCACTTACCTCCGTTCACTGTTGGGGGTGAGTTCATCAGGGTGATCCAACTAATTTCAGTGTTCAGCTTGAGGGGGGGTTTTCCCACTGGGTTTTCCCTCTTTTCCTCACTTAGTTTGTTTTGAGCATTGTTTGAGTTTCAGTATTGTACAGGGTGATCTATGGCCTTTGTTGCTGGGGCCCTAGAATTCTTATGCACTTTATGTTTTCTACTTCTCCTGAGTATAGCTTAAGGGGGGGTGTTGGAGACATTTACCACCATACACACTTATTTTGGTCAATTTGTCCAAGTTAAACCACTATCCTAAGTTTTATTGAATTAATTAACATCAGAGGAGCACTGTATGACATCAACATGAGCACACCCACACCTACCTTCAGTCAAGGAGGCCAACTAAGCCTTATCCTTCATTCGGGGAGGCTAACTAGAGTACTTCGGGGGTGATCTGAGTGTCATAAATGCATTTAATTGATAACTGATGGTTACAATTAGTTAAATCTGAGTGGTGAAGGTGCCTCCTTTCATTATATTTATTATTTAATTAATATTTAATGAACTGGAGTCAACAGGGGCACCTTCAACCACCTTTGATGGCCAGTTTGACTTCGGTTAACCTCATCGAGGTTCATTGGAGTTATTGATGCGCTACCACTTGTTTGTTGGCATGCAGTGACATGTGTCTGAGCTACTTTCAGTTAGAATCAGTCATTTATTGCACTCCGACTTCAGTTAGGACTCAGTTGAGTCAATCGACACTTGATCACTTGGTTAACTAGTGTGTTTACTATGGCTTACAGTCAGTTAAGCTACACCCATTCATTCAATTCGAATTACCTCCTTGGGAATTCGAATTGTCTTGGCATTCATGTATCTTGCATGATCATTGTATTGTATCATCATTCTTTCATTTGATTATATAGAGCTGCTACTTCCATTGTAACACCATTTCGCCAATTTTATGCATATTTGTCTGTATTCTTTGTGAGACTATGTTTTCAGTTCCTAGACCACTGTGACAAATTAATAGTTAGAAATACTTCAACACTTTCCTCAATATCAGGAGTATCTAGCCTTGGGTGATGAGGTATGTGCAACATTGTCCTTTCAAGATTATTACACCATTAAGTTCGGGAGCCATCCCAAGGATTTGGATGAGGATCTCCTTAAAGGCATAGTTGGGAGGGAAGAAAGATGAGCATGAAGTACAAGTTGTTGGTGAGCTTCATTTGGAGTTAACAGTACATGATGAGGATGTGCATGAGGAGATAGCATTCGATCCATCCTGTGAGTCTAGCGACACAAGCACATTTGCTAGTCAGATTATGGACAATCCATGTGATGAGCCGGGGTCAATACACTCTTCATCACCTACATCAGGAATCCAGATAGTTATGACAGGAAAAATACATGAGGTGCAAGGCAATGAGCACAACAATCGAGATAGTGAGCAATCACACATGGAGGTTAGGGAGAGTTTATACATGCATGAGATAGAGCTTCTAGATGATAGTCACCGAAAGAAGATTGAATGGGTTAAAGAAAGCATTCTAGCGATGAAAGAGAGTACCAATATACTTCGAGACACCATAGTACAGTGAGATGTTGAGCTTACAGTTCTTCGAGTTGTATGTACCGAGTCAGTGGTCAAGCTTTCTAGTGTTGAAGAGCAGTTGGATTACTTGATGGGGAAGCAGAAGAAACATACTATTGCATTTCAAAGCAGTCCTCTTCAAGAGTACATAGACACGGCTTGCAGTAGCTTGAGTCCACATTTGCATAATGGTGGATGGTTTTTATAGGTTGGCCAGGATCGAGAAATTGGGCAGCAGTATATGATAATTCCAATTGAAATTAGAAGGGAAGAATGTCAGATTGGTAGGATTATTCCTTGTGATGGTGCTTATGGACAAGGTGCTTTTTGGGGATTGGATTAGAGAGAGATTAAGAGTTGGTGTCCTATTAAGTGGGAGATTCTTAGGAAGACATTCCTAGCCAAAGTTATAGTCCCACAAGAGCCTTAGGATATTAGGGATGAAAGATGCACAAGTTTGCATTGGGATCTAGGTGGGAGACCTTATGAGGGATGGATAAAATGTTTATTGATGGGGTTACTTGGGAGTCTTCAGGATGCTCATTATGTCGATACTACGCAGGGTAGCGATGGATGCATTTTGACCTCTACAATTCTCAGAATGATTTGGGACCCTTGGATCACAGTGATTAGTAGTTTGGTGATTGCTAGAGGATGCTTTCAGGAGGTCTATTGTGATGGTACCTCATTTATAGCCTAGTTAGTTACTCTACTTATAGGAGGCTTCCATTGTGATGGTATCATGCAGTGCAGTGCTTTGAGAAAAGGGTGCTACAAATATCCTAGGATCATTTGGGACCCTAGGATCTTCCCAGGATTCAATTGGTTCAGTTTGATTGATTGTGGAGTTGCGTTGGCATTGCTTGAGGACATGCAATATTTGGTGAGGGAGGACTGTAATGTTCCATTTTTGATAAAAAGGAAATAACTGAGTGCTGATAGCACCAACAGAAGAAAGGTACATTAGTTCAGTATTTTTAAGTCATCAGTGTAGAAAGAAGGCCACCAGAGTTCATATCCTAAAGCATGCAGAGCATGCAGGCCTGGTTTAGTCAGTGTTAAAGTCAACATCAAATTAGAATTGCATGCATGCAAAAGTGAAGCATAAACCCTAAAAGTGACATGAAAAACCTAAAAGGATATGAAGATCTATTTAAGAAGGGTTTCGGGACTAAAGGAATGATCTATTGTTATTGTTGATTGATTTTGGAGTTTTGAGCAGCAACAGAACGTGCAGCCGCAACAGTTGAGGTTGGAGATGGTGTCTTCAGCTTGCAATGGTTCAGTAGTGAGATATCCGCCCTAGTCTCTTATTGGGATAGATCATCTAGGTTTATCCATTGCATCCATCATATACTACAATATTTGGATATCCAATACATTCCGAAGGGTTATTAGCAGATCCACATTTTGTAGCCGAAAGTAGCAGGGAAAACACAGAAGGATTCATTGGGACCACAAAACCCAGTCTTTCCTCTGCATGTCAGCTTTCTCTTTCTCAACAGGACTATCCTATGATATGCAGTGATTATCAGCCATCGGTTTGTTCAGTTGGAGCAGCTATCATCCAAACAGATTAGTTGGGGGCGTGAGCAGCAAAAATGCCAACCAATTCTCTAGGGAATTTAGAGGCATCCAAACCTCCACATGTGCCAGGCCATCTCTCCGGCATCGGCAAACAGACAAGCTCAAAAATTTTAAGCCCGAACGGACCTCTCCTCCTACAAAAACGTCACCTTCAGTTTGGAGGGTGTTTACGGTACTGCGGGGTGGTAACAGTGGAGGAAAATAGCATTATTAGACCACCCATTTGGATACTTATGCATGTAGCTATCTCTGGAGTCATTATCAGCCAGAATATCAGTGGTAAGTGTTAATTTCTCTCTGCAAAACCCTAACCCTAATTTAGCTATATTTTAGGGCATTTTTGGATGGCGAGTTTGCATGCACTATTATTTTGCAAATTTGTATGAGATTGAGTGTGCGAGTCAACAATATCATAGAACATTAGAGAATATCAGTATTTGGGATATTACATAGTTTCTGTTGCTGCACAGTTCCTTCTTTCAAAGAGGATCTGATACCATGTTAGTTTTTCTACTTTATTTCAATTAGGACATTTATTTGAAAGAATAACAAGTACAACAAGATATCCAAGATAGACAAGATACACAATACACAAATATTTTCCTCGGGGAAACCATAAAGGAGAAAAACCTTCAAACTTCCTCAAAATAGTTTTGTCACTAATACAATATCACAAGATGGAAAACCCCAAGAATAAGATGTCTTCTGCAACTCTCTCTCTTTCCTCCTTGTCCTCTCTCTCACTTCATGCGAACTTGTGAGTGAGTGAGTGTGTGTCCAAGGGTGCCTCCCTATTTATACACATCAAGTGACTGACCTAAAACTTGTCTGGGTTGACCTCTTCACCTAGGGAGACTCAAAAATACATTTTATCATATTCATCTTGGGGACTACTTCCTCGACTTACAATGGAGATTGTACCTCAATGATCATGCACAATAATGACATCCCGACCAAAGGGAAAGCATATCCAACATGGGTACAAAAATATACAATGATAATATACAACAAAATATATTCTAAAGTTACAATTACAACAACACTATTAACCTTATTGAACATTGAATTCAACTTATTCTAAACAGTGTGAGGAGAGTCGATATGTCTTGTATGAATATTTCTCAAAATGTAAGTCATGATGACCCTAATAGCCTCATCCTTCTTTCATTTGATGATAAAGTTAGCATCAAAATCCTCCATATCTGTAATATCGACCTTCACATATTTCCACAGTCCGTTTCTCTTCAACAAAATCTCTATACCCAGCACCTAGATTGTATAATTGTTTCCATTTAGTACAACAGGTTCTATCTTGGAATCATCCTTTTGAATAAACAAATATTATATGTATTCAAGAATAAGTATCAGTCTCAAATATTCGACCTAGAGTCTATTAATGCTAGATCTGACTCAACACGATTATTAGACAATAGTCTGGGTCAAAATCAGTAGCTCTGATACCATGTTGGGGAACCTTTTCACCTTGAACTACATAATAGAAAAGAAAACAACATAAGGGATTAGTTTTCAAAAGGTCAATTTTTGAAAACTTGAAGGATGCAAAAGTGGCCCAAGAACTCATAACCATAATTTTTTTGTATTTCAACATTTTGTATACCCATCAAGATTAACAATTTTTTTATATACAATTTTCCAGAAAAGCATAGTTTTTGAAAAAGTAGTTTTTATATATTCAAAGTATGGAACTATGGAATTAGTGGAAACTATGAAAAGCTTTAGGGTGTAAGTGCATATTTGTAAACTTGATAATGAAATACGTTGAGGGATCAGGAGTATCATAATAAGTTAAATACTCAACTTATGTAGAGCTAAAACTTCTTACAGAGGAAAATGTAGGTTAGATAAGTTTCATGCCCTAAGAAAGAAGACATGAATAGTTCAAGGAATATATATCATGATAAATATAGACACTATAAAAATGCTACTAAGGGTCATGGGAATCATTATTCATCACCTCATGCAGACAAGATATCGTATACAACTAAATATTCTAGCAGTATACTAGAAAAGACTCCAAGGGGAATCACAAAATAAGACACATGGAAGATGTGCTACAAGGGGATATTAGGAAGAGAGGAGAATATATTGAATCTTGGTTATTGGGGATGAGGAAATAAATATGATTGCATAATTACTCTTGAAATATGGAGGCCATGATTTCCATTTATAACATGCAAGGTAAGGCTTCCATTTATTGGGATCAGCTAGTGGAAGTGAAACATATAAACAAGAAGAGAGTTTCATGGAAACAATTCAAAAATTAATTTCAATAGAAATACTTATCCAAACATTATTATAAGAAGAAAATGGAGTTCTTTGAGATCAAGATGTGAGCTATGGGCATTGAAAAATACGAGAGAATATTTCTGGATTTTTTGAGGTACAATGGGTTTATTCATGAATAAAAATGTAAAAATCCATAGGTTTCTAAGTGTACTTCCTACCTTTTACAAAGACATAATCCAATAAGACGAACCTCAATCCCTTGAAGAGACAATTTGAAAGGATAATAATTTATATCATAAGAATAAAGGGATAGAATATGTACATAAATATTGAAGGGATAAGCAAAGAGATAATCATGATCAAAGGAAGAAAGGATTCCTATCTTCCTTCTTAATAAATCAACATAGTCCATTCCAGTAGAGCAATCCAACCCAAAATGGACCAAATATGGCAGAGTCTCAAGGAAAAAATACAAATCAACAATTTAAATGTTGGGGATGTGAAGGAAATCATAAATTCAAATATTGTCATCATAGAGGAGACTATATGACAACTATGCATAGCATACATCAACCAAGCACAATGGAGGATGTAGCTAGAGACATTCCCAACATTTATGTAGCCTTCAATAATAGATAGGAAGAGCACCAATCCAATATGATTGAGATTGAAGATAAGATTATTGATCAACTGATTTACATTGCAATTTATTCAAGGGAAGGTCATAGTTATATTTGTCCAAATTTGGCTGAAATATTTAAGTTAAAGAAAATAAAACATGGTAAATCATGGTTGGTATGGTTGGTTATGGGAACCAAAATAAAAATCATTGATATAGTAAAGGGTTTTCCTTTGGATATGAATGGAATCCATAAATTTGTAGATTTGAAGATTATACCTCTTGGTTTTTATGATGTACTTATTGGAATGGACAAGTTGGATGCACAAAATGTCATTTTAGAATGCCATAACAAGACTCCCA
Organism: Pseudotsuga menziesii; assembly: GCA_001517045.1. Lineage (NCBI taxonomy): Eukaryota > Viridiplantae > Streptophyta > Pinopsida > Pinales > Pinaceae > Pseudotsuga > Pseudotsuga menziesii. The sequence continues at coordinate 238,178 of LPNX010649625.1, forward strand.
CTTGTCTTGATGAAGAAGGAGAGAATAAGATGTTTCTATAAGGAAGGTATAAACTGTGCGGTTAAAAAGATGTTTCAAAAAATGGTTTTGGTTGTATGCATCACATGTGGAGGAACTAGAAAAGGCTAAGGTCCCCAACCTAGAATGTTTTTTCTAGTATTATAGAAATTTGCAAATGTATTTGAAGAAATACCCAAGTTACCACCAAAAGAGATATTGACTTTTCAATCAATCTAGTGAATATAGTTTCCCCAGTTTCCAAAATAACATATACAATGAATACACCTGAGGTGAAAGAGTTACAAATGTAATTATGTAGCTTGAATAATTATTGAAGAAGGGGTACATAATACCAAGTGTGTCTCCTTGGGGAGCACCAATACTCTTTGCAAGGAAGAAAGATGGGACATTAAGATTGTTTATTGACTTTATGAAATTAAATAAATCCATTGTGAAGAACAAATATCCTCTTCCCAAAATTGATGACTTGTTATATCAGTTGGAAGAGGCAAGAATTTACTCTAATTTAGATTTAATATCAGATTATTATCAGGTCAGAATAAAGGATGAAGAAATAATAAAAAATAACTTTCAGGATCCGATATAGCCATTATGAATTTGTGGTGTTTCCATTTCGATTATCAAATGAAGTATTGACTACTTTTATTTGCTTAATGAATGTTATATTTAAAATTATTTGGATAAGTTTTTCAATGTTATTTTAGATGTCATTCTTATTTATTCAAAATCAATGGTGGAGCATGAGGATCATTTGAGATTAGTTCTACAAGTATTAAGGGAGAATCAATTATATGCCATGCTAAGTAATTGTTCTCTCTATGATAAACAAAGTTTATAATTCGAACACACCATATTTGTGGAAGGGTTAGCAATAAACCCAAGAAAGATTGAATCTATGATGGGTTTGAATACATCTAGGAATGTATCAAAGGTCAAATAATCTATGGGATTAGCTATATATTACAGAATATTTGTATAAGGATTCTCAAAAGTATCACATCCAATTATGTCCTTACAGAAGAAGGGAGTCAAATTTGAATGGACACCCAAGTGTGAAGAAAGTTCCCAATAGTTGAAGGGGATTCTCACGAGTGCACCAATTCTAAAATTTGTTGATACAAATGAAGAATGTGTGGTATGTATAGATGCTTGCAAAGAAGGAATTGGCGGTGTACTCATGCAAGATGGGCACGTGGTTTGTTATGAATCTAGGAAATTGATGGAACACGAGAAAAAATATGCCACACATGATTTAGAGCCGCTTTCTATAGTGCATGTCTTAAGAATGCAAAGACATTATCTCATGGGAAAATAAATTGAATTATGAACAAATCACAGTGGGATGAAAGATTTATTTAAGCAACAAACTTTAAATGCAAGGCATACAAGATGCCTGGAATTTCTATGTCAGTTTGATTTTGAAATTAAACACATTAAAGGAAAAGAGAATAAGGCTATAGATTGACTCGACATAAGAGAACTTACCATATGCTACAACCATTATCATGTGCAAATTATATTTATAATCCATACTTCTTAAATATCAAATTATATTTCATATCAACATTATATTCAGGTAAAAGAAAAGCTACAAATTGAAAATTTACAACAAAAATTTAAAGGATACAGGTTGGAAAATGATGGGGTTCTTATGAATAATAATAGAATTTACATTTCTAAGTTTGTTAGATGAGATATTTGGTAATGGATGTAGTGGGGAATTATCCCCTACTACGTGCAAAAGCGCCTACCTTAGATCAGTCGGATCTAAGGGTAGAGTTCATGGTGGAAGGGATTTCTCGACCTTGACTTACAACAAGAAATAACAAACTATTTTTTATGATTTTATATTTTTTAATCTAACTAATAAAACAAAAGAAAAAACAAACCTTTAAATTGGTCCATTGCAGCCATTTGAGGAAATGGTCTGTAGGCTCCCACAATCCTGGTCTATAATCTTCTTCACCAATGGTTTTCAAAGGGAAATGGATCAAGGAGGGTATGGATCAAGCTCAAAATACACTATGGGATGATATGGAAAAAGTATGGGAATGGTTGAGGAATAAAAAGTGTGACTAAAATTTGGGAAAAAGGTGTTTTTGGGGAGACCTTCACAATGTATTTATAGGATGATCCAATACTTTCTTACCCATGGTATTTCATTGTGCATGGTATTTGTCCATGGTTTTTGACCCATTCTCATTTAGGGTTTTTTGGTCCTTTTGGAGAGAGTGGTGTTATGTTGCACTAATGCCCACCTTCCATGTATTTATGTGGGAAGGTATAATAATGTTTGGACCAATTTTGGCGGAATTTAATTGTGAAGGTCAAAATGGAGGGAATAATGGTGGGACTATGATGTATAATTATGGTTTGGACCATAGAGATCTATGTGGACAATTTTTGGTGTTAACAGGTTGCCCCCTGATGTGTGAGGGAAGGAGCTCATCGTATGGCCGATCACATACCTCATAGTATCAATGGAGAAATGGAGACAACAGTGGAGAAACCATAGGGAACCGTAGAAGAGTTGGAGTTTCCTCATTCGAAATGTAGTGGATTTTGATTTGTATTACTTCTCAAAAATGGATGAGGTACATATAATCTCAGACATATATATGGATGAGGCGGGCATACCCATGCTTGTATCAATGTCTCAATATACAAATGGGGATCAAGGCTCAAATAATGGGAGTCGATCAATACATATAACTAGAAGTACATAATGGTGGCCTCAATGGGAGGCTGAATACAAATATAGATCTGAAGAATTGGTACATAGAAACAATGACATTTACTTGGAATGTAATATCACAATAATTGATGCTTTGTTGAATCCAAAGGTGTACAGAACTGTATGGAATCGATGACTGAGAGTCAAAATCTTTGAGTTACAATAAATAGCATCGAATACTGTAGATACATGAAAGCATGATATTGAGGGGCTTCCAAAAAATATTTCCAATGCATCCCAGAGATCACAAGGGACATGAAATTGTATGGGTCAAGAAATAGACTCACCAATGTGCTACATTCGGGTGAAAACCGGGATCTCTGACCAAATAATGAAGGAACTAATACCCTGTACGAATCTCAATGGTGAGATAATGTAGCTAAATTCAATCATGTGAGACACAACCAACCCAAAAGGAACTAACGACTCCAAGTGGTCCAAGGAATTCATCAATGAGGTGGATGAAACCAAGATACATGTACCTCTGGGTCTATCCTTGGAAGATGTGTTGACGTGGTGTGAGATGATGATCAGGGAGGGAGGCAGCTTGGTAGGTCATTTCTTCACTCAGGATATTTTTGCACAGTGGTGACATCTTCCTATCCTTATAGAGGACTATCCATATGCGCGCATGGACTACCAGGGAGATCTAGATATGCATCAACCTCCAGGACAGGCATGGGGACCCGATGGTACAAATACATGACTTTGGTTTCAGCCATATATAGTTTACTAGCATAGTGGTATCTAGATCATACATGTGGTAGGTACTGATGACATACTGTGTGCATGTGGAGACGTGGGACCGCACCCTCTAGTGGGTACCAGCGATGCAGGGGCAGGGTGGAGGGGTTAGATCCACCCGCTCACAGGAAGAGGAGGAAACAGAGTGTTATGCTAGACTCACTGTGGCTAGACATGGAGAGGCTACTGGAGGGGGTCACCAGCGATGGGTGGAAGTACCTAGACGACGATCCGATTGTCAGGTTCTACAGATATTCTCTAGAGTATATCTCTGTAATGAGGAGGATTGTTGTTGTTGTTGAGTATGTCAGAGCAACGGCACAGGGGGACGTGTCGATGTAGGAGGAGAGATAGAAGGAGTAGGAGGACACCAAGGATGACACAGAGTCAAAGGAAGATGACTCAGACTAGCAACTTGTGATGTTGTACCCCAATGCATTTGAGAATGGGTAATTTTGTATGATATGTATGATTAGATGAAAAATCCTGTAGAGGTTCGCTTTTTGTACTGAATATGATATTATGATATGAATGCACGTGGATGCATATGTTTGTATGTATTTTTTTATGATGATGACTAGGTCTATATGATATTGTACATGACATATGTATGCATGAATATATGATTATGCATGATGCAGTTTATTTCCTATATGCAATGATTAATGTGCCACTCTACAACGTCATTAGCGATATGATCTGCTACACTATTGAGACTTCTAGGAACATGCATGAATGAAATGGATTTGAAATGTCTAACCAAGTGTCTAGTGCGCAGGAAATTTCTAGAGAGGCAGGGATCGCGTACCTGGTAGTAGTTATTCAACTAGGCGACGAGTAGCTAGGAGTCTAGGAAGACATCAAGGCAATGATCAGGAGACCAGTGACACCGTTGTACTCATCCTGGTTGTTGGTAGCAATACCAACACACATTCCGTCGATATGGATCAAATCATGTGAAGGGGAATAAATGACCCACGCAACCGAGAAGATATTAGGAGACCATATACTTGCACCATTGGTGAAACCAATATAGGAGGAGAAGGTAGGATCCATCTAGAACAACCAAGTAAACAAACTGTTAGAATCGTGTTAAAAATGATGCAAAACAAGAAAGAAAAACTATGATAGAAGGGTATGCAGGGTAGTCAACTTAGGAATATAATCTCTTGAGGTAGATCCCATTGCGGGGATTCTTCAAGAGGCGACCGTTGAAGTTAGCGAGGAGATATGCCCCCTTAATGAGGCATCGATGGATCACATAAGGGCCATACTGCATGGATTTGAGCTTCCCTTTTCCAGTCTTATCATGGGCTAGGTCATAGATGAGGACGAGGCCCCCCTCGCTAAAGGTGTGTGGATAGACATGGGAGTCATAATGGGACTTTGACTAGATCTTAGTTGCTTCGATCATTTGTAGAGAAACGCGGTAGTCCTCATCAGTTTGTTCAAGCATAAGTAAGTGTTTTTCCAATGGTGAAGTATCAGGTAGAAGCTCGACATCAAGGTGGAGTGACGAAATCTGGCATTCAATGGGAAGAACCAAATCCACGTTGTGGACTAAATGGAATGGGGTGAAACCGGTGGCAGTTTCAAGGATCTATTCATCATCATGAAAGTGGCACCTAGATAGATCATGGGGATATTCCACAGTTGAGGAGGGGGGAGGATAACTAGAAGTGGAGATAATATAAATGGTGTTATTAGTGTCCAAGGAATAGGTCGAAGGGTGTTATTAGTGTCCAAGGAATAGTGATATTGGACTCACGGGAGTGCTTGTAAAGGTCACTGAGGAGAGACTAGTACTTAGGAAAGCTTGGGAAATGATGGTAATAATGACCATATAGGCCACAAACTGCACACAAGTGGTTGGTTCGAAGTGATGTGTCCTTAATCGTAGGTATGGTTAGCACATTGACAACTGAAATGTTGTCAGTCTCGACTACTATGCACATGTGAGTGCGAAGGATTGGAAAATCGAGACAATTTTGTGTTGCATGGCCAAGGAAATCACATAAATCACAAGTAGGAGGTGGGCGTGGTTCTGTTGGGGATTTGGGTGTCTTGCCCTTAATCTTCATGGGAGGAAGGGGGACATAAGTAGGGGAAGGAGTAGTTGATTGTGTACCAAGAGGTGGGTGTGACACCATCTCAATAGGTTGGACTAGTGTCAACACGAGATGTGGTGTTGGGGGGAGTGTGGGTGGATCACGATACCACACGGGAATACCTAGAGTGAATCTCGAAAGGTTGAGATTATCCATTACTCGTTTACTCAGAATTACATATGGTGGAAAGAGGAAGGGGATCATGTGTATAGGGACTGAACCCCAATAATTCCCCAGGGTCTGAGGTTGGGTTTGCGGTTGAGGTTGCAAGGAGGTCACAATGTTACCAGATGTGACAGTGCATAAATACGATATGTCAGATGTAGAAGGAGGAGGTGGGAGGGACAAAAAGGCATTGGTCAAAGGAACGTTGGTAAATAGGCCTAGACCAACGATAGACAGGGAATGGATACGTTTTCGATGGTGGTGGTGATATTAGGGAGGACATGCTCCGGATTGGTCGGTCCTTTAGGATCATAATACATTAATTGGTTGATAGTCACGATATTCCCATCATGGGGAAACATCAAGAGTCAGAAGACAGTAGAAGCAACGACTCATGTTGCATACATGTAACTACGTCCAAGTAGGAGGTTGTAGTCTAGTTGGGAATTGACAACCTAAGTGTCAACAAACATGGTTTTTTTGTCTAACTCAATTGGGACATTTGGGAGAGCGCCTTCTGGTTGAGAAACATGGTCATCGTAAGCACAAAGGGCGGTGGTTGAGGGTTGAAGGGTTGGGGATATGAGCTTATGCCAAAAAAAGGTTGACATAATGCAAGTGGATTCCCCCTCATCAATGATGCATCGATGAATGACCAAATTCTGAATAGTAACCAGAACCCAGAAGGATACGAATGATGGAATCTGGGGTTCTCCTTGATCCAAGTTGAAATCAATCAATCTGGAATCAGAGGGGTCAGCGACACCTAAAGTAGATAACAAATATTTGTGTTGCAAAGGAAAAGTTCTAAGGACTTCTAGAGTAGACATGGAAGAGGGAGACTGGGCCAAGTCATCGATGATACTATAATTAAGAGCGGCTCTAATAGTGGTGTTGTTCATGACGCAATGCTAAGTGAACCTAGGTACTTTAGCAATCCCGTCAGTGGGGGATCTTGAAAAATGTGAGGACATATCAAGAGCGGTGGAGGTATATGTTGTGGAGGGATTAATGGATTCTATGGTGGAAACATATTGGTTTCAAAGAGTCTGTAAGTTGACATCATACGACAATGTCATAAGGTGATGGACACCATAATCAATGGGTTGACCCACAAAAGTGGGTGTGGTGTTTTGTGTTACCAAGGGTTGGGTTACAACCATCCCTTGATTTGATAACGATTTCTGCAGTAGCAAAGGAAGAGGACCTTGTGGTGCTGGGTTTGGTTGTGTCAAAGCAACTGCATTGGGGTCACTTTGATTTTCATCTTATAACAAGTGGAAGAATCGATTCATATGGGGGCATTGATGTGTATAATTTCCATAAGTATAAAAAATGGTGCACGGATGGTTAGTTTGCAATTGAGGGTTTTTCCCAGTTCTAGGTGGACGTTGGGGGTTCTGTGCATGGGCGTTAGCTCCATTATTATTCATAGGGTTGGGTTGTTTTCCATCTCCTTGAGGTTGGTTGTTTCCCTGGTTCCTACCTCTCGATTGTCTTCCCTGCCCTTATTGGTTGTTGCGGGTGATTTGATTAGGGAGGTTCTATTGAGTGTAGAAATGTCCTTAAGGAACATGAGAAGTGAGGGCCATAGAAGGTGTAGGTTATACAGGTAGTGGGCAGTAAGTGAGACTAGATTGAGGGATGAAAAACCTACCATCTATCCATTACACGTAGGTTCCAAGAAGTTTGGTCCATGAACATAAGGAATGGGTGCGGGAGACACATAGGAAAGTGTGGCTTCAAACTAAGCCTCTATGCATTAAACATCAAGGGTGTAGCAGCATTGGGAAACACTACGGGTGTTATTGGTGTGATATGTCATCGAAGGAGAGGTCATGTACAAGTGGGGGTGTAGGTTAATGGAGCTAATGATTGCATCAACAACATGGGATTCCCCCACCATATCTCGATGTGAGGAGCCAACACATGGAGCATCAAGTATGATGGTATAAAGATAACCAAATTGTGCATAGATAAGATCGAACTGTTGTGATTTGAGGATGGCTTCTTCCTCAGTTTATGGGTGCTCAGATGAAACATCCTTGGCGATAGGGGAAACAAGGTTTTAAGAGACCAATTGAGGAAAATCCTGTCATCTAACTAGATTTTACACAAGCTATGGTGATGATTCCACTCATGGATGTGATCCGTGATATGCGTAGCAGTGTTTTATCTATAGGATAATAGGATTTGCATGCCCTCATCATAACATACAGGTAGTTGGAAGTATTGGAGGAACATTGAGGCTAATGAGGAAAAGTCCAGATAAGTGGCATGGGGCAGTTCAATGTACCATTTAGCTACAACACTAGTGAGTGTGCATTGCAATAGCATTAATCAGATGGAATCATCCACTATGATACTATAGGAACACCATAAGTGGAATGACATAATGTGGTTATGAGGGTTTTCTCCCACCTTTCCATTAAACTTAGGGATGTACAAAGGGAGTTTGGTGGGTATTGGAGGAAACAATAGGTCATGATGGATGGGGTCATTCGTCAACTGCATCAAATAGGGAAGGTTGAGACTATCCATGAATGGTAGACTAGGAGCTGGATTAGATCTAGTAGGGCCAACAATGGTACTGGTCCTGGCGAGCATGTAGTTTCTGCGTGTGAACAGGGGTTGGTATGGATGACTACCGACAGTAGGATTACTCACTTGAATGGTGTGAATAGTTGGAATGGTGGTAGAAGAGCCATAAATGAAGGTATGGTGTGAACCAAGGTGGCTAGAGTGGGGCCACCACTAGTGAGTAGCGGGCCACCAACAGTGTGTGCGGTGGTGAGGGGCCCACTAGGACCAAGAACTATAGGTATGACATAAGGGATAACCTGGTATGACAGGTGGAGTGGTCACAAGTCCACTATCAACCATCCCCCTCTAGAAGGGGTTGGGAGTTGCACCAACCATGGGGATAGATAGGGTAGTGAACAAGGTAGGATTGAATTAATAGGAATCTGAATCATACTTAGATGTAGTGTATGGCTCTGAAGGTGGTGAAGGGAGGTGGTTATGGATCCGACGATGATGGTTCAAGGAACCAAACTCAGGTGTATGCCCCCTAAGTCTCTGTGAGTAGCGTGGTGGATAAATGGTGGCATGATGGTGTGTTATATGATGAATGAAGGTTCATGGGTGTCAAACGCAAGCTCAAAATTCTAGCTACCACCGATTGTGTAGAATGAGATCTGGTAAATGGTGGAAAACATGCCAAAAATAAAGCTCTAAAACCAAACTGCAACAATGTGTCACAGTAGGCGAGTATACAACAAAGTGGCCAAAAATCCAACAAGCAACACTACATATGAAGAAAATGACACACTAACCTCTGGGGTATAAGTGCAAGAAAGATCCTAACTATAATATGGAAGCCTCTCACAATTGTATCCTCTCCTGGGTGGTCAAATCCACAGTCAAACAATACGAAATGGAAGACCCAAAGGCTAAGAGATTCCCACTACTGACAGGGACCTCGGGTAAAATAGCCCTAATAAACTGGAAACTAGGCTACCTCGTTCAAGACATGTTCGGGATGGTTTTTGGCGCTTCATCCCTTTGGTCCTCAACACCCGATATGGTCCTCAACATGCACGAGAAGGACTATGAAGGGTTATCCTTCAGCTTATAATGGAGTGTGGTATTCCACCCTGACTTCTGGAACCCCTTCATTGTGGCTTAACACCATAGAGAGGGAGGTCCCCCGATAAAATGGTCAGGACCATGTCAATAAATACTAGAGGATTTTGGATCCCTAGAAGACAACAACTATGTCTCATATGTAAGTGACAAAGGGGTGTTATTTGGATGCATATCCCCAGTGTCCGAACATAAATACAATATTGTTTTGGTCCTCAAATGAGGTTACAATGTTGGTTGAGTTAAGTTAAATTTTAGGCTCAGCTTGGGGTCATGAACCAAGCGTTTACTTTAAGGTGTGATATGTGTGCACCAGTGAAGTGTAATTTATGAACCCTGGCACTCTCATGCTGGAGAGGCATATGCTGAAAATAAAGAAAAGGAAATGAAAGTAAATATTTTTCAACAACTAACTACTAATTCTTCTAGATAAAAAAACATACACAAGTAACTGAGCACATAAGGAACTACATAGGGTGTAGGAAACACAAAGTGTGTCTCAACTACCAAGCTTGACTAAGATGGGCTCACATATAAGGAAAATAAGACCACAAAACACACCAGGGGATTGTAGGAAACCTAGGTCTCTCTTATCGGTAAAAAAGGTGTGACCTGGGTTGCAGCTTTCTCGGATAGGTGTGGTCCGGCCATAACTGAAGGTTTTTTTAAGAAAAAATTGTCGTATAAGGCTAGGGGGCATGAACTATGACATGAGTGGTTTGAATATGCCATAAGGGGTCGAATATGTGATGGCTGAAGGTACCCAAGTAGAAAAAATAAGCAAAAACACCTGCAAAAACAGAGATCCAAGGGGATCGAGCCATTGGAGTCGCCAAAATTGTTGTGGGGATTTCTCCCCTACTACAAGCAAAAGATGCCTACCTTAGATCAACCAGATATAAGGGTAGAGCTCATGGTGCAAGGTATTTCTCAACCTTGAATTACAACAAGAAATAACAAACTATTTTTTATGATTTTATATTTTTTACTCTAACTAATAAAACAAAAAAAAACATACTTTTAAATTGGGCCACTATATCCGTTTGAGGAAATCGTACATAGGATCCCATGATCCTGGTCTCCAATATTCTTCACCAATGGTTTTCAAAGGGAAATGGATCAAGGAGGGTATGGATAAAGCTCAACATACACTGTGTGATGATATGGAAAAAGTATGGGAATGATTGAGGAATCAAAAGTGTTGCTGAAAGTTGGGAAAAAGGTGTTTTTGGGGAGACCTTCATAATGTATTTATAGGATGATCCAAGAATTTCTTACCCGGTAATGACCCATGGTATTTCATTTTGCATGGTATTTTTCCATGGTTTTTGACCCATTCTCATTTTAGGTTCTTTTGGTCCTTTGTGGAGAGAGTGGGGTTATGTTGCAATAAATTCCCATCCTCCCTCTATTTATGGGGGAAGGAATAATAATGTTTTGGTCCAATTTTGGTGGAATTTAATTGTGAAAGGTCAAATTGGAGGGAATAATGTTGGGACTGTGATGTATAATTATGGTTTGGAACATAGAGAGCTATGTAGACAATTTTTTGTGTTAACAATGGCTGAAATACACAAAATACCATATGCAATACCTCCTAGATATCAAAAGAGTATTACAACAGTAAGAAGCTATTACTTTTGTCCAAGAATGAATAAAGACAAATTTGAGTACATATAAAGGTGTATGGAATGTCAAAACTTGAAGTTTGAGCATGGGAATCCAACAAGATTACTTCAACCATTTACAATTCCAAAATGGAAATGGGATGTGGCGACAATAGATTTCATCAGCAAATTACATAGGAGAGTAAAACAACATGATTCAATCATGGTAGTGGTGGATAAGTTTACAAGGGATACACACTTCATTCAAATTAAGTCGACTCACAAGGAAACCAACATAGTAGATATTTATATGAAGGGGATTGTGAGATAACATGGAATACCTAGGGCAATTGTTTCAAACATAGATTCAAAGTTTACTTCAATTTTTTCGAAAGGATTATTTAAAGGATTTGTAGCAAATCTGAATATGATTACAACATATCATCCGTAGACAAATGGGAAGATTATTGAACATATGCTCAGAATGTATGTGATGGATCAACCATCAAAATGGGCAGATTACTTGCATTTTGTAGAGTTTGCTTATAATAATGGATATCATGAATTCCTTTAAAGACGATTCTATTTGAAGCCTTGTATGGAAGAAAATGAAATACTACAATTGGTTGGGATAATATAACAAACATAGTGGTTATTGGGCTTAAATTTCTTAAAGAAATGGAAGAGCAGACGGTTAAGACAAGATATAATTTAAAAACAACATAGGACAAATAGAAAAGTTATGTAGATTGTTGGGAACCTAATCCTTAGGGTTAGGCATTTTGTGCACTATTAATGTGAAATGAAGACTAAGAGTCATAGATGAATAGGAAAAGTCAACAAGAGTCCAAGAGATCACTTGGAATACAAAACCAATTGTCATTTATTATTGTATTTATATGTACATTGGATAATTAGAAATTAGAGTGCTTTTAGGTCATCCATCTTTGTGCTTCTTGTTTATTGTGAATTTTTCTTTGTGTTAGCCAATTCACTTGTCATCCCATATAATCATCTTAATAGTGGTATCATAGCCACTTTGAGTCATGGTGCACGTGCTTAGAATTTTGTTTTGCTATACATGTTTCCTCTTTTTTTTTTCCAAGATATTAAGGATATCCATTGAGTGTGATTTTTATCTTCAAGGAAGTGGATTACTGAGCACTAGTTAGATCGATGTGCAAATTTGTGTCGACTCCAACAATTAATCCAATGTCTATTCCAGAGGCATTTTTGGTATCATCTCTATTGTGTTACCGATCTCTTCTTGTTATCATTATTAAGCATCACACGTCACTCAACACAAGCATTTTAAATATGTTAAGTGGCTTATTTCAATCTTTCTATGAGAAATTTGACCCAGGTTTATACAGAGTTATTATTTTACATACGCGTGCATCCAGTTATTCCTTCAATCTATGTGTCATTTCTACAAGGACCTAAATGAAATTCGAATTTTGAAACACTATTTTTTTCACTTTTATGCACATTATACCCACACATGTTTCCTCATGTTGCACACCTCATAATTGATAAAGGATCTTCTTTCGCCATCTCCCATTCTAGGTTGCATGCAACCTATGAGCACATTGGATTCCATATGTGTGTGTTTGTGTGTGTGAGAGAGAGACACACACACACACACATATGTATTTGTGTATATATATACAGATACACATACATATATATGTATGTATGTACGTATACATGCGTATATATATATATATATATATATGTGTGTGTATGTATGTATGTATGTACACATACATATATATGTATGTGTATGTGTATATATATACACATATACATACATACATACACATATATATGTATGTCTATGTGTACACATACATGTGCATATGTGTGTGTGTATATATACATATATACATATACACACACTACCTTTCTCCATTCTTAACTTCAACCCAATTCTTTGATTTCTTGTATTTGGTTACCCACATGGCTTTTGTCTTTATAAAAACCACATACATAGATTCAAATTCATTTTAAAGAAATAAAGATCAACCACTTCTACAATTAAAATCTATCACATCACTACCATATACATAGATTCAAATTCACTTTGAAGAAAGAAAGATCAACCACTTCTACAATTAAAATCTATCACATTACTACCATCTCAGTGATTCAAATAGTTATTCTTGTCCTAGCTTGGCTTTGGGGTAGGGTTCGAAATGACCCTTTTTACGGTTAAGAATTTGATGTGGGTTTGTAGTCTTCTACATCAAGTGTACTAGTAGTCTAGGTACAAGATATTAATACTCATGATTCATCCCCACACCATTCATACTAACGATATTGATACCTTACACACATTGAGTATTGGTCATATATTGCACATGATTTGAAGGCACTAAGTATCGGTCATCTATTGCATGCACTATGTGATATGTATTGGCTATCCATTGCACACAGTCCATACAACACCATTGGAATTTCAATACGCCGACGTATATCCTCCACAAAAACATGGTAAATGTTGGATATCTATATATTTTGGTGAATTTTCTTCCATGATTTGTCGGTTATGATTCTCTACTAGAGTTCTTGCCATGGATTTTTTGTATAGGTTCTTACGGTGAATTTTATAATTATGTGTGTGGTTACTGGTGAAATTATTTGTGAATTTTCCTTGAATAAGTCACATGTTTGAGTTTGAGTATCTGTCATGAAGAACCTAATTGAATTGAACGTGAACCTATGGTAACTATTTGTTGGTATATTTCTTGACTGTTGGTTTCTTTATTTGTGGTTGTTATCTTTCTTGATCAAGTTGAATTGGTGGGATATGCAATCTGGACAAATCTAGTTGGTATGTGATTGGAACTTGCAAAAATCCTAACGGTGACTCCCCTCCTTTGGAGATTGTAAAATGACCAATGATTTCACACACCCTTGTTTACCGACAAATTAATTTTGATATTTGCATCAGTTTATGGTATTTTCTTGAGTTTTAAGCACCCTACTATCATCACCAAAGGACACAGAGCTGAAGCATTCAATTTCTAAATCATCATCAAAATTGTAACTCGCATTTAGTGTAAGTTCACTTATACTCTCAATTGCTTATGTGAGTTAAGTCGCATTGTATTTGGGTGCATTCTTGGATCAGACTAACACCATTCAAGTTTTTGAAATTGAGTTTGTTGAATCCAATTGTAAAAGGGTGGAGTTGCAAGAACCCATTTTTATATTTGAGTGTTTTTTCAATTTATCAATGGTGAAAATGAATGGTTTGGTAGAATTATTGAACACTCAACTTCTCTCCTCCGTTGATAACATTGCCATTGTTGACAAGACTGTTTTCACTCACATTCAAAATTGTGTGAAAGAGTCACTAGAAACAATTAAGTTTGTACAACTTGATACATAACTCCAACGAGAAGAATCACATTTTGAACCTTCTCATGTTTAGAATAATCCTCTTTATGATTATGTTCTGTTGCATGCATAGAATGATGCCACTTCAAAAGCACATAAGAAAATTAGTGGCCCGGCGTCAAAAAGAAAAAGAAAGTGAAGATGAAGTTATGCATACAGTGGTTCCGCTTGTTCTTTCCAATCCCATTATCATACCATGGGAAGAGATAAAAAACAACAAGCACATAACCGATATTGAATATGACAAGGAAGGGACAGTTAACATTCCTAATATCTCCAACCCAATCTAGTTTCAAAGTGTTTGATTGATAAACAAGATTTGATCTTCATCCTCTCCAGTTCAGAGTTCGACATGCAAACACTATGATCGAGATAGCCACATGAAAGTTCTGTGTTTTGATCTCCACCCTTGTAATCATTGTGGAAATCATACCCATTCTTCATATATATGCTTCAATCTTGAGAAACCTACAAGAGAGAAAATTCACTATGGGTGGATCAATTTTTGGCAATGGTCGTCAATAACCAAGAAGATATATAAAAGTCATACCAGAAAATTCATCCATGAGTATTTACACATATCATAGTTGATAAATTCTCTTCTCCTTATATTGTTCCTGATAGGGGAGATAATTCATAGTAAAAAACAAGCAAGCCTGAGCCATAACCAAATTCGGAGGCCAAATTCAGAGTTGTATCCAAAAGACAAAAGATATTCATTCCTCAAAGAAATCATGAGGTTGTAGTATTATGTATTTAGTTCTGACACTCGTAACCACCATGAGAATTTACACTCCCCATGTTCTTCCTGATAGGGAGGACTAATATACCATCATAAATAAGAGAGTGAGAACAAGTGAGTCATAATAAGCGAGCCTAAATAGATTCATAGCCATGTTAACCTGAGATCCATTCAGTTTTTTGTCAGCAAAAAACCATCCATTTAATTGAATGGATCAGATTCTGCTAGCCTTTTGAAATGTTCCAAGAACCTATGAGCCTTCAAGCCAAGTTTCAGAGTTCATGGTCATCACTAAAAACACAATTTAGTAGAAGAATTTTTCTTTTTCTATTCTTAGTAACATTCCAGGAACAACTAAGCAAGAAATTGAGTCATAACCAAGTACCAGAGAACCACTAATCTAGAATCATAGTCATCGCTAAGTTCTAGTAAGTTGTGGTTAGCCTAAAACCACCCACTTACTAGAAACATCAGCTTATTTTATCCCTTTTGGTTTATGGTCATCCAAAACCACCACTTTAGATAGAACTTATATTTAACAGAAGATGTCATCTTCTCTAGCTTGCTTGGCGAATTTGGATTGCCAAGTTGGTTATATTTATCCTTTTGTAGCTGTATTTCTCCATATTTCATCTTTATTTTGTTGCAATCATAGAAACCCCTTCATATTAAGGAGGGAATTATTAGGAACCTAATCCTTAGGGTTGGGAATATCATGCACTATTCACTTGTAATAAATACCAAGTGTCATATATGAATAGGAAAAGTCAAGAAGAGTCCAAGAGACCACTTAGAATACGAAACCAAGGGTCATTTCTCATAGTATTTATATGTACATTGGCTAATGATAAATTAGTGTGCTTTCACATCATTCATCTTTGTGCTTGTAGTTTATTGTGAATTTGTCTTTGTGTCAACCAATTTACTTATCTGCTTATACATGAAGCTTAACATAAACAAAGGAAAATTATCCAAAGAATTTAGAATTGGTGATCATGTGTTCCTAAAAGTAAGGCCAAAGAAAATTTCCTTGAATCATGGGATATGTTCTAATCTAGTGCCCAAATATTGTGGTACATTTGAAATATTAGCTAGAATAGGGCATGTTGCATATCAGTTTGCATTGTCTACCTGCATAAAAGTGAAGAATGTGTTTTGTGTGTCTTTATTGAAAAAACATGTGCCTGATCCTAACCACATTATTGATTCAACCTTGATTCACATGGAAAAAGAAGGAGATATACTGATGCTACTAGTGTGTATCTTGGACAAGAAATTCATGTTGCTCAAGAATGGGTCTATTGGACAGGAAAAGGTCCAATTGACACATTACAACCCTAAAGAAGCAACATGGGAGCTAGAGGATACTATGCAAGAGACATACAGACAATTGTTTTAAAATTTTGTATATATAAATAGTGTTGATATGCACTTAGGACAATGCATAAATTAAGGGTAAGGGGAATGTAACACCCCATTTTTTACACGAGTATGTAAATATGTAAATATTGAATAAATTTCTAGAAACCATATATGAATGGTCCAACATGACCAGATTATGTAATTATATACATTTTCACTTTTTAATATGAAATCCATGACTATTACAGACTAAAGGATGAAGAAGAAATAGAGAACTATAATTCCATAAGAGGGAGAGTGAGAAATGGGTTAAAAGGAAGATGACCCTAGTGACATATGAGTTAAGTCATTATCCTTAATATTCATGTTATCCTAATTTTTATTAATCCTTGTTTATATAAGTGCAGTATCCTTAATCTTGGGTTAATTATCCTAAGATTGGGATTAGAGGGGAAAAGGTGTTAAATCCAATGTATGACATTTTTCTAGTTCCTCTAATCCTTGCATTCCACTTAGCTAGTTCTCAATATGCATATAGTTATTGAGAATTAGTCCATTATGCAGTCATTATTCAAGGATCGAGCTATAAAATGTTGTCATATTTGAACCACCGTCATCTGTACCATCATCACCTGTACTGTAGTCTAGACCCATACTGAGAACGATTGAGTTTCTAGGAGTCTCAACATGGAGAGTTCATGATCGGCTTGTGTTGGAGCTCTGGAAGGGAATTGTGGTAACAAACCTGAGGGACTATTAACTTATAGAAGGGATCCCCATTCCTTCGGTTGTGTAGGTTGATGGCAAAGGAGTGATAGTAGATTGGGATAACTATAAAAATAGAACTCGATACATTCTTGTGGTTTCATAGCCCCAACTCGAGGGTGGATTGTCAAAATAGGGATATGGATTTACAAAGCTTATTACCTGGAGGAACGTCCTTGGTTTGTGGTCAGTAGGTTTATATTTTTAGGTAAGTATCAACCTGTGTGTAAAATGTATTGTGTTTATCTTTGGTATGTGTTTAATGTAATTATTGTTATATGTTGATTTAATTGCATGGAATTATTAGCATTATGTGACTGCATACTTATAGAAATTTCATGCAATATCTTTGTACATGTATATATAAATTATGAGTGATCATTTATGTATTTAATCACAGTACTTATTTAATTTAAACAATGTAAAAATGAAATTGAATATCATAGGTGATTTTGCTTAATAATTTAGGTGTTTGACAGTCCCAATAGCATTGTGAGGACATTGGGTACATGACGGAGGCCATGGGTTCTTTTTCCAATAATTATTCTATCATAGATATGCCTAATAAAAGGTCACACGACCTTAAGAGGAGAATAAACATTGCTTCATAAAGTGATTATCCTAATTCAAGAGCTATTTATACAACATTTGTCTATCCCATTTCATTTTATTAGTTATTCTGCAATATAATATTATGTTTCATACAGTGTTTATCTCTACATATCTTTTTGTTGCTCTAATTTACAATGTTAATACCACCACAAGTGGTATCAAGTCATTTTCCTAAGCCATCACGCCTCCAAAAAGTTTGAAAATTCTCTTTTATAGATGTGTTCCAACATCTTTAAACAAAAAGGAGATATATTGTTCAACGAGTAAACATGTATCCATGGAAGCATACACATAGAGAATACAATTGGTGCTTAGTCACATTTGTTAGACACCCTTATAAACCTATGTTAGTACCCCTTCATTAAGTACCGCATCATACATCACATGTACATAGAATATCGCTTTCATGTACCCATTGATATATTGAAAATCCCCTAGGAAACTTGAAATCGACTATAGATAATTTGATCAACTATATTGTTGCTATGGCGACTCCAAGTACAATCATTTGAGAACATTAATCTCTAGTACTTAGGTGGTTGGGTAGTACATATAATGGAATAATTTATCCTCCTTATTCATATCCCTGACAAATTGATCTGAGTACTACAATTGGTCCCTACAAGTATATCAAAGAGATAGAACACTTGACTATCCCTTATCATCATGACTAAAAAACCCTTCCCTCTATCACCAACTAGTGAAATTCCTACATATTTGCTTCTAGAAATAATTTGGAAATTTTTCAATGCAGTAGCCCTATTTTATAAGACCAACCAACAAAATCCATACATCTTTGCATCCAAAAGGAATTGAAAATTATCTTCGTGCAATATTATTCCACATGGAGTAATGATACCCTCAATATAACAAACAAAAGGCTTGGCTCCATCGACACCCTTGTTTGAGACCTAACTCAAAATAATCCTTGCATCTTGTTGATTGTATTGGTATACAACTACATCAATCATTTTTTATGGACCCACCCATCCCTGATTTGGTGATACCTCTCAAAGGATCATATTTAGCCCCTTATAATTTTGAGATAAGTTGATATTATTACTTTTATAAGCACAAGTGGTCCTATGGTACATGCCACAACCATATAACATGAAGGATCTAACAAAGGATCCACTCAAAGACACCAAGGATCTTGTAGCAATGGTCATGGCCCTACAATAGGAAGTTGACCAAATCCACCTTGACCGAGCTAACTAGAGACAAGTGTTGGACATCCTCACTAAACATGTTGGCCTAGATACCACACCAGAAAGTTAGTCCAAATATATTGTTTTCACTGAATAACTACGCTCTTACGCTCTCTTCTCGAAAACATAAACTCCATCATTTAAGGATAAGAAATCATGGCACCACTTCCCAAATGTGTTCATGCATAAAATCAAAGGTTCAATTAATCGCTTGGGCTGGGTTACCCAAACAATACACTACTTTTATCTCCATGGTATTAATGATGATCTCAAAAAGATCAAGGTGGGAGTCTTATATCTCAACTTAAAACATCGGCAATGGAACCAAAAATCTTATCATCATTATGTTCCTTCACCAAATTTGTGAAGATAATACTCAGGAAGGTTGACCAAATTACACCAAAATTGCATAGTTTTGGACTATACTATATCATTTAAGCAATTGGGAATTTACACATAGGTCCTATTTGATTCCTTTTCACACGAATGCTTCATAAATGGCCTCAGGGAGGAAATCCAAAAACATGCTACTATGTAGTTCCCCACAACGTGGTTAGAAGCTTTTGATAGAACTTCATAAGATGAAATGGTGATAAATTACCAACCCAAATTGCCTTCATTTAAGCCTCACATTGTGTGCCTCTTGGATCCTCCTTCTATAAACTCAACACACTATCGTTAAGAATCCAAAAGTTATCCCTGGATGCAATGGTTGAACGTCAACATCATTGACTTTTCTATAACTATAATGAAAAATATTTCAAATGAATAAATGAAAAGAACATAAATTATTCCAAATTGTGAGGACCCTGCAGCAAATAATTAATCAAAATACACGATATAGCAGCAGAACTCAAAATCACTTTTATATTAATCGCAGGCCAATTCGAGGTGGCAACCTCCTTTGAGAAAGCTCAATACAAAATAACTTCACGGTGCCTTCCTTGGCCTCAACACACACTTATATACTAAAAATAGGCGCCAATACTATGGGTCAAAACCATGGGCCAATATAAACTATGGATCAACAAATACTACAGGCGGCTTACAAAGCATATGCGCCCAACAACAATAACACAAACTATGGATCAACAATTACTATGGGACGACTTACAAAGCATATGCGTCCAACAACAATATACTAACACGGTAAAGAGAAGGATTGAAATCCATAGAAATATTTGTCCATATCCGGGTAGGTAGGGGAAAGGGTTCGAGCAATCCCGGAAGGGGTGTTGTTTCACCCTTATGGCGCTGGCAGGTATCACATTCAGCCACCATCTGTTGAATTGTCCTTTTCATGCCCTGCCAAAAGAAGTTGCGCCGTGCCCGTTCATACGTTTTGAGAAAACCAGAGTGCCCAGCTGATGGAGAAGCATGGAGTTCATAGAAGATAGCTTGTTGAAGAGCTGTGTTCTGGGGAAGCACCAGACGACCCTTGTATCTTAGTGAAGCACCATCCCAAGAGTAATGTGGGACATCAGAAGGGTTGTTGTCCAAGCGTTGGATGATTTGAGATAATGAAGAGTCATTGACATAACCCTATTGAACCGATTGCAACCAATTTGGAACAGGCATAGAAATAGTGGAAAGAGAACCTTGGTCATCAAATGTGCGAGAAAGGGCATCCGCCACAATATTGTCCTTACCCTTCTTATAAGTGATCTCAGAGTCATAACCCATGAGTTTGCTAACCCATTTCTGTTGTGCTGGGGAGGATACATGCTGTTCTAGGAAATATTTCAGACTCTGGTGATCAATCTTGATGCAGAAATGATTCCCTAAGAGGTATGGTCGCCACTTTTGTACTGCATGCAAAATAGCCATCATTTCCTTCTCATATGTAGAGGTAGCTAAATTCTGACCGGAAAGGGATTTGCTGGTGAACACAATAGGGTGTTCATATTGAAGGAGAACAACACCAAGTCCATTGCTGCAAGCATCACTCTCAATAGTGAAGGGCTTGGAAAAATCGGGCATAGCTAGAACAGGTGTACTACACATAGTGGGGCCCGCTGATGGTTGCATTTGAATGGAATGGAGCTGAGCGATGACACCATGGGAACTCTTCTTAAGGAGTTTTTCCATGAGATGTGAACTGATGATGCTGAGAGACCCTGGTTGTAACCCTTTCAATGTGTGTTTGTGTCCATCGGGGGAGAACTGCATCCAAAGTTCAGCAAAATCCCATAATATGGGGCCAAGTGTGCGCAGCCATTGAGCGCCCAAAACCACATCACATCCACCTAAGGTCAAGGCAAACATGTCAGAGCGGAGGTTATAATCTCCCATAGAGATACGCACATTACGACACTTCCCTTTGCAAGGTAAGGTGCCCCCATTGGCAACCATGACTTCAAAGTTGGAGCAAGGACGGATAAAACAATCAGCTTGTTTGGCGATCCGAGGGTCAATGAAATAATGAGTGCTGCCAGAATCAATGAGTATTGTAAGAGGAAGCTTCTTGAAATAACCGCGTACCTGCATTGTTTGGGGGGCAGTGACTCCAGCTAAAGCATGGAGGGATATCTCATGCTGGTCATCCTGAGATGAAGGGTCAGTAGGCGGCTTCTGAATGTCAACCGGAGCATCCAGTGTATCGGAAGCTTCTTCACCAATTTCAGAGGCAGGTGGAGAATCCACATCCAAGAGATAGAGCTTTTGTTGAACACATCGATGTCCCCGACTGAATTTCTCATCACAATTATAACAAATCCCTTTTTCTCTGCGTGCCTGTATCTCTGTTTCAGACAAATGCTTGATTGGAGGTGAGCGAGGAGCTGGCGGAATGGGAGGTCGTTGAGAACCCATATTTCGGAAGGGAACAAAAGAGGATTTGGAGAGTTGTTGGGCTGCCATCTTGTCTTCTACCAACTTAGCCAACCCCAGGGCTTCCATCATTGTGTTGGGACTGAACATTTTTGCCTCAGAGCGAATTGCATCCTTTAGACCACTGATAAAACAACTCCGGTAGAAGTCATCAGGTAATCCTTCAGTGTGATTAGCTAGTTTCTCAAATTCAGT
>LPNX010649625.1:261689-362749 GCA_001517045.1 Pseudotsuga menziesii
TTGGTATGGGTTCCTAACACAAATAAATATATCATTACCTGAGAACCTAGAAGACAAAACCATGGAAGATACTTAAGAAACAAAAGTGGGGGATACTACTCCTCCTTTGGAAGTTGACCTTGTTATCAACCCAAATGGCACTTCTCCGTCTAAGTGTCGACATTCCTTATGTTGGTACACAAAAGGACATATTAGGATTGAAGTTTGCCAAAACACTATAGATGGGCATGACTTGGGATGCATTTACCTTTGAACCAGCTTGCCATATTATTTTTCTAAGTGTTGAGTTGCATATACGACTATCTCCATTGCAACTCGCATACGTACGTGACTATTTCCATTGACAACTCGCGTACTGTACGCAACTATCTACATTGCAACCCACGTACATCAGTGTACATGGGTTTCCTTTAAGCAACTCGCGTGTCATAGGCGGGTTGCTTATATTAATAGTCACATACATCTTGATTTGACATTAAAAATATAAAACATGATTAATGGAGATTAGTTGGGCCCTAATCATTAACTATCCTAATTGTTTCAACCTCCTCAACCTTCGAAACCACTCTATTTCCCAAAGTATAAATAGAGGCCTTGTGGACGAAATTAATCAATCAAGGTTGGAGATCAAAGTTATGCTGGTGGTATATCTTCAGAAGTCTTGGAGCAGCAGAACTTAGAGTCCTTTGGTTGCAGAGGAGTCCTTGTCTCAGAAGCTGGGTTGTACTCTTATCTCATTCATTGATTGTTAATAAAGAAAATTCTTCTTCCAACATTGTGTTGAGTCTCTTTCATGTATTATGGTTAATGAATATTTTTTATTATGTACTGGATATATTTTTTATCTAACCTCTTATATATACATGCATAAGATAGTACTTGGAGAATTTTCTCTTTACAGGTGAAGGAGGTGCATCCCTAGAAGCTTTGGAGAGAAGAGGAACGAAAGAATATCAAGCTTGGATCAACCGTCAATAATTGGGTAAGTCAAGACTTTCTTCTTATTTCCTTTCTATTCTCTGTTAAAGCTGATTGTCTGCAAGGTTAGTAGTAAGTTGGTAACCCTAGATCCTAGGTTACAAGGGTGCTTAATCCTGAACAACAGAAATGGCGATTCCACTGGGGAGTCTAGCCTGCTATGGGTTAGTCCTGTAGATCATTGCCCAGTCTTTGCTTTGATTTAGTGTGTGGTTTTATGTCTTGGTTTGGACTTGCAGTAGTGTTTTACAGAACTTTATATTTTTTTCTTTTTTGAAATTTTTTTCTCCTGTACGCGGGTTGATGTGCTACACAGTCGCGTACAGAGGCTTGTATACGCGGGTTGCTATATTGAACAGTCGCATATAATACGCGGGTTGCTCAACTAGATAGTTGCGTACATACCTTAGCAACAAAATTTTGGGTAGGGTTGTTTGTCCCTGTCCTTTTTGGATTTTGCCTTGCTTTGTGGTCTTCTAGTACTGGCATTTCACTGTAGGTTTGAAAGCCCTGTCAACCATACTTCGTGATTTTCAGTAAGCCCTTGAGTTTTTATTGTGGTTTGGATTTTATTTATTTTTAGCAATCTGAGGTAGATTATCCTGTTGGGTGATAGGTCCAAGTGATATGTATCTAAATCAGTGATCAGGGTTCTAGATACCGTGTACCCCATGCTATTTCCAAGTAGTTTCGGTTCGTCACTTGCCTTTTATTGATTTCAGTGGATTTCATTCATTGTGTCTTCCCAAGCTCGTTGTTCGCCAAGTTTCTTCCTGAGGTGGTTGATCTTTGGTTCTTATAAGTCTGCTATACTTCATTTTGCTTGCTTTATATAGTATGATTATTCAAGCATACTCAAGAATTTTTGCATTTAGGTGCGTTGTAATTTTTGAAGAGTTTGAAAAGTGAAAAGAAAAGAATTGGAAACATTTGCATTTGAATTGCATATTGTAGTTTTATTTTCAGTTTTTGAATAAAATCTCAAAAATTACAAAAATAAGTCTTAGTTTTCTCTTTCCTAGTTGCAA
Source organism: Pseudotsuga menziesii (assembly GCA_001517045.1). Lineage (NCBI taxonomy): Eukaryota > Viridiplantae > Streptophyta > Pinopsida > Pinales > Pinaceae > Pseudotsuga > Pseudotsuga menziesii. The sequence continues at coordinate 263,696 of LPNX010649625.1, forward strand.
TTTCATTAGTTCATATTTACCAAAAAAAAAAGCTTGCTTTAAGTAGTTATAATTTGCTTTGGAATTCATTTTATACACCTTTTTTACTTTTCTTATCAAGTCTATAATATCACAGTCATTCATGCCACTTACCCTTTCACTAAGAACAACCCTTAAAATGAATGCTACAATTTAAAATTTATCAGTAAGTTTTGTTTTATAGGGTCATAGGGCCTACTAGCTTAGGATAGGCTTGTGGGATAGGAAGTGTAAACTCCCCATAAGTACTTAGATTCAGACGTAGTTGGCCAATCGATAGGTAAATCCTTCTCTGTGTTGATAGCATCTGGGAAGCTCCTCTCAAATGGGAGTTAAGCACGAGGCCGCATGGATGAATTGGACTGAGGAGATAACCCTCTGATTCCTTGTCAAAACGTAGACCAAGGTTTTTACACATCTGGGCATGGATACTGTCCCAGAAAGAGTTTCAGGATTTGCTACCTTTCCCATGCGTATGAATCAAGATTGCGACTGTCCCCCCAAACTGTTGATATAGTTAAGGTAGCCTCAAGTCTCTTGGACATCTAGGGTTTATACACAGGTAAACCAGAAGGTTATTTCTGGTTCACCTTGGACTGGCTTGGAAGGTAAACCTTGTTGAAAGTGTAGGAGGGTGGTGGGTGATTCCTCCGCTTGTGCCTAAGAACCTCTTCAAGGACGCCAAGAAACTGTCTCTCAGCTTTCTTCAGGAAAGCATATCTTATACCCCTTGTGATTGTTGAGACTTTAGGAAATTTTGTAGTGATTGCTCTATGGTTTGTCTGTGTTTTTAGCCAACCTTAGGGTGTGAAGAGTCAAATTTACAATCCCGGAGGACCAATCTGTCAGAAGGTCACGAAGGTTGCAAAACCTTCCTCCGCTTATCACATTGGAACCTCCACCTCCCCCTCAAAGGCAGAGATTGGACACAGGCGGTTATTTCAAACCAATAGGAGTTAGTGAAGTTCCAGGTGAACCAGAACTTAGGGCAAACCATCTTAATTTAAACATAGTTGAGATAGAAGAATTGCATGCTAACGAGTTTGCAAGGAATTTTAATCAACCTCTAACTGACTTAAACGATACGATGATCATTTAGGTTCGTCCTTTCAATCCACGTGTGATTGGTGTCCCTTTGGGTAGAATATTGTCTACTACAGGAGATAGTTATTTTACTTCCACCTCAACTGCTCCAGCTGAAGGGGTGCCACCTCCCCCGGTCGGTACCCCTAGAAAAAGTATACCTACTACACCGTTAACTCCAGCTAGCCGAGTGGTTCAACCACTGGATCCCACAAGTTTAGCAGGTGCTTCTAGGGGTATGGTCACTAGGATTCCTAGTGTACCTACAGTTCCTACTTCCTTCGTACACACTGCGCAGAGTGGTCCTATAGGATCCTCGGCTTTTGTCCAGGGTTTTCCTCGGAATGGGGGGCACATTTCCCCATCCACTCCATACGTATGCCCAACACCCGCCATATGTAGGGGTGCATTTTGGAAACCCTAATCCTTATGGTCAAGGTTTTCAAACTCCGGTTTCAGCTCTTTTCATGACCTCTCCTTTTTTTCTTTTTAGTGGAGGGATACCTGCTCCTATATTCTAAACCTCAGCTTCGACTGGGGCAGCTAAAACCTCATATACTACACCACACATAAATAATCCACTCGCTTATGGATGGAATCCTTTCCAAAGCAGCCCAACCACTTCGCAACCGGCAGCAGGGGGTAACCCCATATTCACATATGGGAATATGGGGGAAAGTCCCTCTAATCCCCAAGCTAGTACTTTTAGTGCTTCGGTTAGACCCAAGCTCCCTTTCCTGCCAACTTTAAATTTTCCAGATTTGTCGAAACTAATGAATGACCTGGTGAGACATAACTCCTCCTGGCCACCCATTCCTACCAAGCTGCCCTCGAATATCCCAAAATTCAAAGGCAAAGTTGGTGATGCTCCAGGAGCTCATGTCACCACTTTCCATTTGTGGTGCTCTTCCAACTCACTGAATGAAGATTCAATTCGGTTGAGGCTGTGCCAAAGAACTTAAACCAGTACTGTAGCAAAATGGTATATTGAATTGCCTTCTGCTGCGTTTAACAGTTTTTGGGACTTGGCTAACGTATTCCTTAGTCACTTCCAACTTCCTATCCGATATGATTTTGGGACAGACTTGTTGTCTACCTTCCGGCAGGACAAGTCCACTCATATTTCGGATCACATCCGAGAGTGGAGAAGACGGAAGAGCCTTATCAAAGCCACTATTCCTCCCGAGTTCTTATTAGAATGGTTCCTTAAATCCCTATTGCCATATATATCTAAGGATGTATCTACTTCGGGAGTGACCAATGAGGAAGAAGCTATCCTTAGGGCCCAACAGCTAGATTTGATATATTCTCAGTCTGGGATTTTATATGAGATTATCCCTGAGGCACCGAGGCCAATGCACAATGTAGAGAAAACTAAGCCTAGACCCCATGCCGATGGTGTGGTTGGTTCTGTGAATTCTCCCACTATAGAATCTTTGGCTAAACAGCTCCATTAGCTATCTATCAAACATTCTATGGTGGAGGCAGCAAAGGCTGCCCCCTCACCCCAAAATGCAATTTTTTTTGCACAAACCTCTCAGGATGGAAATTAGCAACTCGGTGGGAAAAAGAAGAAAGGAAGAAAGGGTGAGGGAAACCAAAACAAGAAAAAACCCACAAACAATGTTGATGGGGGGAAAAAAGAAAAGAAGAAGGTGAAATTCCCATGTAAGTTGTGCCATGAAGATCACTTGACCCATCTATGTCCCCTTATGGAACAAGCTTAGAATTTCTTAAAAGGCCAACAACCGGCTGTCCTAAAGGATCCTTTTCCCCAAGGACAAAATTCTACTGCAGCTTCAAATGTAGCAGGGGGCACCCCAAATGCTCCTAACCCCAATTATATCAACATGGTTAGATCCAAGACTTTACTAAAGACCAGGAACAAGAACTATGAAAAATAGACCTCAGAGAAGGGTAAGTCAATAGGTGAAACTTATAACCCTCTCACGATTGAGAAGCCTGCCGAAATTATGCTGAAGATACCGAAAGGTGTCTTTAAGAAAACCTTGCACAATCCTAATGCTAGGGCTGCAACAAACTACTTTGTAGTTGAATACTTATCCCAGACTCCTTGTGCAATGTCGGCTTTAGAGGTGTTACAGAGTTGTCCCGCCCAGCGGGATGCACTCTTAGCAGCCTTAGGCAGTATGGACTCATTGAGTGTCATGGCGAAATTTAATTTGTCTGATGTCAAAATTCGCCTACCATATCATGTATCCTTATCGATAGATGTCATCCATGGTGGAAAGACCATTGGAAGGGAAGTTGTTGATGAGGGTGCTTCTACATGTGTCATGTCCCTGTCTTGGTGGAAAGCTCTCGGATCTCTAGAGCTGGTTCCATCGAGCACCCTACTTACTACTTTTGACGGAAGGTCATTTCGTCCACATGGTATCCTACCAGCTTTTGAAATTAAGTTGGCAGGGAAAGCACTGTCTGTTGAGGTAGAGGTGATTGATGCACCTTTAGATTATAACTTGCTCTTGGGGAGAAGTTGGACTTACGCCATGTTAGCTATTGCATCGGCCGTTTTTCGAGTGGTAGTGTTTACACACGAAGGGAAGTTGGTTACTGTAGACCAACTCAATTTTACTTAAAAAGGCCGCATGGAAACTAACGAGTCCATCATACCATTGGTTGATCATGTTAGACCTACTTGAGAGAGCTTCGGGGATGGAATGTATGCATCATTGATGGGCAAATTTGATATTCCAGCTCCGATTAATTATATAGGTTCTACTAGTGTAGGGAAGTCTATAGCAATGGTTGTTGATAGAACAGATCCTTAGGTTCTTCCTTCCCACCATGAACCTGAAGTGCCCTTATCGGCAGTGGAAGTAGCTTATCAAGCTATCGTTCATACCTCTATTGATTCCATTTCGGTCCCTCTCACAGTCTCAGAGGAGCCAGAAGAATCCTATTTGCCTGCTTAGGCAGAGAACTCTTTGCATTCTAGAGAGTGCTTAGATATGGCTTTACCTTCAAATGAAGCCATTTTGGAAGCCATGTGCAGACGAGATAATACCTATGAAGATCTTCACCGTCGATCCTATTTTCTTCCATAATTAAGCAGGATTGAGAACCAGGAGTTCCATATGAGACTGGTAGGTGATGTTGATATGCCTATTAATCCCTTACCAAGGAAAGGAATATTTGCTGAGGGGAATATGGAAAAAATTTCCACTACAATTCCTATCAACATCTTTGTAAATCCAAACGTAGTGGAAAATGTACACATCGGCCCAAACTGCTCTCCGGAGGAGATTGCGATCTATACAGCCTTGTTTAAGGAATTCTGTGATGTATTTTCCTAGTCATATGAGGATATGCCAGGAATTGATCCATCAATAGTCGAGCAATAAATCTGAACATACCCTGATGCTAGACCCGTTCGACAAAATTTGAGACCAGTTAACCCGTGTAAAGCGGCGGCGGTTAAGGCTGAAGTTGAGAAACTATTGAAAGTCAGTTTCATTTACCCCATAGCTTTGACAAAATGGGTATCCAACCCTGTTCCTATTGAAAAAAAGCAAGGGACTATACGCCTTTGTACTGACTTTCAATATCTAAACAAATCCTGTCCTAAGGACAACTACCCCAGGCCATTATTAGATCAAATTATTGATGCTTGCATGAGAAGTGAAGTCTTTTCGTTTATGGATGGTTTCTCCTGGTATAATCAAATCCAAATTAAACGGGAAGACCAACATTAAACAAATTTTATTTGTCCTTGGGGTACCTTCACGTACAAGAAAATGCCCTTTGGATTGAAAAATGCAGGGGCAACCTTTCAGCGGGCAATGAATTTTCCCTTTCACGACATTAAAGCCATTGACGAACCTTACCTTGATGATATGCCAACACATTGTCATAAGAAGATCGATCACCCATATCACTTGCGTTTGATTTTTGAACGATGCAGATACTACAAAATTTACTTGAATCCCCACAAGTGTGTTTTCTGTGTCGGGTCAGGGAGACTGCTCAGATTCATTGTTTCCAACAAAGGCATTCAGGTGGATCCTTTGAAAGTTGAGGCCATTGTAAATTTGCCTCCTCCTCGTTCTATCAGGAATATTCAAATCCTGCAAGGGAAGTCTAATTTCCTTCGACATTTTATTGTAAATTATGAGAATATTACTAAAGGTTTCATGCACTTGTTGAAACAGGACACCCCATTTGTATGGGATGAAATTGCACAACTTGGATTCGAGGCATTAAAAAAATATTTGTTGTTGGCACCATTATTGCGTCCGCCAGATTACTCTCGGGATTTTATATTGTATCTAGTTGCATCTGAGTCGACCATAGGGGTAGTACTAGTCCAGGAGGATGATAACCTCCAAGAGCATGTCCTCTACTATCTCAATCGTGCTTTAGTCGGCCCTGAACTTAGGTATTCCCACGTCAAGAAGTTGGCCTTGGCAGCTGTGTATGCTGTTTAGAGGTTGCATCACTACATATTACTGAGGACCACGACAGTAGTGGCAGATGTTAATAATTTTCAATATGTTTTGTCCCAACGGATAGTCATTCTTCAAGAGTTTGACCTAGATTTCCAATCCGCCAAATCCAAGAAATACTTAGTTTTTGCTGAGCTCATTGCAAAATTTCCAATAGAGGAAGATGTAGCCATTGAAGAAGACTCATTCCCAGATGAGCGTATCTTTTTTATTTCCACTTCTAACCCCTGGTACAGAGATATACTTATCTATCTCTAGACTTTGAAGTACCCTACAGCCTTCTCGCAGGAAGAGCGACGTAAACTTCGCCTACATGCCAAGAACTACCTCATTATTGGAGATAATTTATATCATAGGGGGTAGATTCTGTTTTGTGTCGATGTCTTACCCACGAAGAAGCAGAGACTGTCCTAAATGATGCCCATAGTGGAGCGTGTGGGGGTCATTTATCTATGTTAGAAACGGCCCAGAATATCTTACGTGCTGGTTTTTTTTGGCCCACGATCTTTAAAGATTGTGTGGAAGTCGTGAAGCGTTGTCATCCTTGTCAGCTTTACACCAGAAAGATGCGGTCGCATCCCACTCCGTTATTTCCCGTCATCTCAGTGGGCCCCTTCACGAAGTGGGGGATAGATTAAGTGGCGTGCAACCTAGTCTCAGCTGGGGGGCACAAACATATCATTGTCGCTGTATATTATTTCACAAAGTGGGCAGAGGCAATTCCCACCTTTAAAGCTGACGAGGAAACTGCAGCTTTTTTCATTTTCAACCAAATTATTGCACGATTCGGTATCCCTAAAGAGATTGTCACTAACCATGGCAGTCATTTCCAAAATAGTATGATGATGGATTTGACCACTATGCTAGGGTTTAGACAAGAACATTCATCTTCATTCTATCCTCAAGCAAACGATCAAGTCGAGGCTGTAAATAAAAATTTGAAGACTATTCTCAAACATACTAATAATGCATCCTGTTCCAACTGGCACATCATGTTGTATCCTACACTTTGGGCATATTGGACCCATGTGAAAATTGCTATAGGTTTTTCTCCTTTCCAAATCGTTCACGGAGTGGAAGCAGTTAGCCAGGTCGAATGCGAAATCTCATCCTTAAAGATTTCTATTCATGTGTTACCTGATACGACTGAGCTGGAAGAACGTTTATTACATTTAGAACATCTAGATGAGTAGCGTAGAGATGCGCTGATAGCAAACGAAGCTCATAAAAATAGGGTAAAAATCTAATACGATAAATCGGTCAAGCCTCGGATTTTTTCTAAAAGGGAGCTTGTCTTGCTCTGGGATCAAGACAAAGAACCCCTGGGGGCAGAAAATTTTAGGTCCATGTGGTTAGGACCTTATGTCATGTCAAAGGTGTTGAAGAAGGGCACATATGAATTGACATATTTCGAAGGGAATAAGCTACCCGAGCCTAGAAATGGGCTCTACTTGAAAAAGTACTATGCTTAGGCTTAGCGCTTTTTCCTGTATTTTATTGTATGTATTTTTATGTACAATAGTTCATCGGTTTGTGTTTTTTATACCATCTTCTGGTTGTTACAGATGTATTCTGAGTGGTTCGTAGGTTTCGCTGATGGTGCCAATTTCCACACTTGTAATTTGGCTTCAGCCACATGTGTCATTTACTCGCCCTCGGGACAGTTGGTTGCCTCGGGAGGCACTTGCTTAGGTCCTGCTACTAATAATGTGGCTGAATACAAGGCTGTCATTAAGATTTTATGGGATGCTTTGTCACGTGGTATCACTCAGCTGGAAGTCCGACTTGACTCTCAACTGGTGGTTTCCCAGCTCAATCAAGCTTACCAGGTGCAGAACCCTATTTTACTACGTCAATTTATGCAAGTTAGGTTATTGGAAAGAAATTTTGAGTTTATTATATTCAATCATATTCCAAGAAATCAAAATTCATTAACTGGTGCATATGCTAATTATATCTTGGATTGGCACTTAACACATTTTGCATAAAAATATACAGCAAACACATAAAAAAACACTTGTAAAGAAACCGACAAAATATATATATATATATATATATATGTGAATATCTGTTCATATAGATAGGTCAAGTTTCTAATCCTCAAATCCAGTCATAACTGTATAATATACAAAAAATATACAAAACATGGATCAAAGTCCATAAAATTCTCCGAAGTCTAAGCTTGACCACCCTGGTCCCCCCGATCACCCTGATCACCCTGCTCTCGGTCTTCTTCGGCCTCCTCGGCTTTAGCAGCCTCAACGACATCAATATACACAAGTACTGATCTCGCTACCTGCCTCATAAGGCGTATCCAAATAGGTGCTATACCAACCACTAGCTCCTACATGACGGTAGGGATATGATCAATGCATAAGGTAGGTACTCTCTGGGTAAGCCTGGGTATCTTTTCCTCAAGAACCCTAATCAAACCTTGGTCCTCTCCCAACATAGGACGCACATACATGCGTGGATTCCCAACAGGGCAGACTAGTCCAATATCTGCATTTTGACATTTTAAAAGGATTAAAAACTCTTATACATATGTATATATCTTTATAATTAAAATTCATAAAAATTTGAAAATTTGAAAACAAAAATACCTGACTCTCCCCATGCTCCTCCAGGAGGGAGGACAAAGTCGGTATCACCTCGAAAATCTAACCCAACATATGGAAACTATTCCAAGGTTGGTAACTGTCGCTCCCACCAAAAGTAGAAGTCATCGTCGTATACACACTAAACCCATCCACCGCCTTCTTGGCGGAGGAAGATCTCTCCCCATTTACTCAGTCTAGGCTGTTGGGGAGAACGAACTGACAATGGTACTACAGGACTCAAACCAAGCACCCTCTCAAAGAAAAAGGCTACCAATATGCTGGAATAACCAAAAATTTTCCGCCTGCCTCTTTTGCAATCAAAGAGCTGCTTCCTCATTATTGGGATTACTCCCGAACAACAGTCATATAGAGCTCCCTGTATATAGTCCACCGCAAGTCTCATTTGGTTCCGAATTGCAAGGTGAAGTGATGATGACCCTACAACCCTCACTATAGTACTCGCCAATACATGTAAGGGAAAGTTTCGAATATGAACAATAGGGATGCAACTACCCCTCTTTTGAGTTCCAGGCTCGCAGTATATATCTATGTAGTTATGTACACTTAGAAGGTCACCGCCTCTGCCAATACCTTCCAATTTCACCGGAGCTCCCCATCGTGATAAACCAGAGATAAAATAGACATCTTCCAAAGTAACCTCTAGAAACTCACCTTGAAGGTCAAACATACCAAGATTGTGATCCCAATAGTTTATCAAAAACTCTAGTAGGCGGACATTTGACCGCATAGGTGAGGTACAAAAGAATTTCAATAACCCACTTTGTCGTAAAACATTTACCATGGGGGCATCTTGTAGAGCTTCTTTGTCACATGCCCCAATTTTGCAAAAACAATTTGATATTATTTGATATTATTTGAAGACAATATGTTAAATTTTATGCTAAGTTGTAATTGATGACTCAGCAGAGTTAAGGATATTTAATGTAATTTTGAATATTTTATTTATAAATAAATAAAGGAGGAGACAACATCTTAGGAGAGCTATTAAAAGAGTGTTTACTAGTCAAATTGGTGGAGGAGACTAGGTGGAGAGCAAACTGACATGTGGCAACATCCTCAAACCACTTCCAACTATTGCAGGTGGAAACCTCCCTACATTTGGGGTCATGATTCCCCAAGAAAGTGGAATTAGAGCAGGTGGCTTAATTAATGAAAACTGACCCAAAAGACCTAGGCAATCTTTATAAAAATTTCCATTGAAGAGAGCTGGGGCTGCTCATTCTAGAGAGGCGATCATTCAAGTGAATGAATGTAATTCATAGAAATTCAATGGAAGGGAATTGTGGAAAGTGTTTTAGAGGATAACTGCTGATTGATCTAGTGCGGCTTTTAAGCTGAAAGATTCTACTGCTGAGAGTAGGGTGTTTTACTGAGTTATTGGACTAGTCGACTATTTGCATTCTCCACCAATTCTTAGCCAAGAAGACCAGGAACAGGCTCGGGGGTCCTGAGGAAGCATTGTTTGAGCACTCTCTAGGAGATTGTTAGGGAGGAACGGCCTCCTAACGCTGTTGTCGACTGTCTTAAACAGGTTTTTCATTATTTTGTTTACTGTGTTAGTATCTGAGTCTGATTGATATATATATGTTGAAGATTCAGTTTGTAGAATGTTAGAATCTAGTAGTATTTTTAAATGATTGAAGAAATGAACTTGATTAGAAAAGTAATGTGTTAGAATAGAAATAATTTCTAGACCGTGTTTTTCCACACTTGGAAAACCAGGCAGTACTCTAGCACAGGTAGAATGTTTAAGTAGATAAGAGAATGCTTTAGTAGATAAGATTGTGTATTTACAGACAGTAGAATAATTCTATTCATGTTAAAATATTATGGAGGTTAAACAGTGTTATGCTATGTTTATATTTCTCTGTTTTCACTTAGTAACTGAATGAAATACAACCAAAAAACCATTTTAGAGTGACAATGATTACATGCAGTTAAGTAAATAAATGAGCTACTAATCTCATAGTTTATTTTCTAACAATATTAACTAAATCTAAGACTAATATTTATTATAAAATCAATAAGGTTATATTAAAAGTACTTAAATTATAAAGAGTAAACTGAGTTACAGAATCTATGCTATATCTTTTCAATAACTCTGAGTAAATTCTACTGACCGTTTAGTAAATAAAAACAATGAAAATATAATTAATAACTAGTATAAAACTAAATACTTACCTATGTAGAAACTATTTTATAATTATCAGACAAGCTTATACCTGAAAAGGTAAAACTTCAGGGTCGAGAACCCTAACCATTTTATTTAATTATTATAAATAAAAACATCTAAGCTGCAATCCATTTACACAAATAACTATGTAAATAAACAATTAATCTATTATAGATTATTTACAGACCTTTTTGAAAACAAATGTACAGTTACAAGTTAAAAATATCACAATACACCTGTAATAATAATTTAACCGAATTAACAAGTAGTAGAACCTAATTAATAATAAATTGAAGAACTTATTAAGACAAGGGTTTCATTTCAGGAAAACCCTAGCTTGTATATTCTGAACAAGTAAGTTAATATTATAAATTACACACTGCGACTGAGTTACAGTCATTATAATAATAATAACTATTCACAAAAAAATATTTAGGCAGTAATGATTTTCATTAACAGTCGAATAAGAAAAACCCTAATGTACACAGAGTCATAATTTACAAGATTTCTGTAAAAACGAGACTGAGCTCGAAGTAAAATCTTTCTTAAGAACCCAATGTATTACATTGACAGGCCGTAAGGATGAAAATCTTAACCACATTACAACACCCAGCTCATGGCCGGTGTACCCAGCATCGTGGCGTGGGTTTGAAAACAAAAATAACAGTCAAGTTATTAAAACATTCATTTACTGTATACCTTTTATAAGACAAGAAAAGGGTAATACAAGTCACGGCATTGAGGCCGGAGCCACCCTGCTATAAGCAAGGGTTTAAATAACAATAAAAAACTAAATTTAAAACTGAAGACCAAACATCCAAATAATGGAGGAACCGAGGTCGTATTTTTCTTCCCGACTGAAAACCCTTTCCCCTAACCATTACCAGGAAGGGATTTGCCATGTTTTTAACCGGGGCTTGCCCGTTGGTCTAGAGGTTAGCCAACGTGGAACCGAATCCTTCCAAGCTTGTTTTCGAACTATAAACCTGCAATCAATCTGAAGGGTTTAGTCAGAAGTTGTTAATTCTGATATTAAAAACTATAACTAGAAGTTTGCAACATTTATAAGATGAATTCATTACCTAGAAGCAAGGAGGAATGAACCAACACCACGAACAACATAAACCCTTGAGCTCACTTGAGACAGAGGCAATGAGGCTCACAATACAATTCTACACCGACGACTGGAGCAGGAGTAAGATTTGGCAATGGCCACGAAAGAAAAAACGCTAAAAACTACTGACAGAGTAACACTATCCTCACGGCTGCGTAATGCAAGTAGAAAGAAAACCAAATGTGAGCTGTAAATCTCTTCAACCTCACATTATAACAACAACACTTCTCTACACACCAACAATGGAGCTGGAGACGAGCACAAGTGAGCCCTCATGGCTACAGTAAACCAGACAGTGCCAAGACCAAAACCCTTGACGAAGAATGAGGGTTAGGGTTGCATTGTGAGTTTTTAAGTTATGCATTGCACGGTGGTGGACGTTCCATGTGCCCACCAAATTATTCCATCCACAATGGGTCGAATGATATAGTTGTCACTGCATTGTTGGGACAACAAATTATTGTCAATAATTTAAACAATGACTATAATGACAATGTAATATACAAAGTCAATAACGTATCATTCCAATGATAACCATAAAGTCTAGCTATGTTGAAGAATAAGATTTATATGGTATCGATAAACCTTATATTACATAAACCTTGGAAACTTCGTTGGTAATGAACCAAAACATATATTGCATTGATATCCTTGTTTTATAATGACCCTATAATCCTTCTTAGTAAATTTTTTTATGAAGAGATCAATAGTATAGTAAAAGTTGTTGAACATGAGTTGATAGTACCACTATTGACCTTTTCTTTTAATAACCATAAATGATGCATATCTATGCTGTTAGAACTAGTTTATGCAAACACTAGTGGATAAGGAGCTAGTTTATAAATCATTACTGTGTAAATAAAACTAAATAGTATTTACCGTCCTAAAACAACTCTTTCTTTTGAATGTAGTCTATAGTACTAAGAGTAAGATAAACTTCTTGGAAGTACATGATCATTTGGTCTCCATAAAATACCAAAGCTCTAAATGAATCAAACAAAGGCTAAATTAGACTTGGTAGTAAAGAATAGTAAAACTATTCAAGAATAAATATAGTATCACTTGTTATTATAAATAAATAATATGATAATGTAATTTTGTGACATTACTTATGTCATGAAGAAATTTGGAAGATAGAAAAAAAAAATAACATTTGTGCAAATGATCATTTATAAGTATAATACAATAATAAGCTGATAAATTTCCTCTACTGAAGCTCAATTAAAAGTAGAGCTGAGGGTTCTTTTGTAAGATTGCTCTTAAAAGGCTTTAGTTTTATTTCTATGCTTATAAGCAGTGTTTAAAGTTTAGAAATAATAATAGCAGTAAACTCTTATGTCAGTAAAGGAATTGTTATACAAAATCTGGAGCTCTATAAGTAACTTGGCTAATAGCTAGAAAGAAGAATTGTCCGAAATAAAAGTCATACTAATGAAAAACATTGAGTATCGTAAGGTTATTGGTATTTACAACATGAATTTAAAATACTGTCATAGTTGCAAAACAAGTAAAGAAACGATACTTTACCTCATAGTACCCTTTAATTTCTATTAAGCAAACTTTTACTCTAGCAGTATATTTATGCTAAGGAAGTATATCTGGATTAACGCCTTAATAAAATCTTACTGTTTCAAAATTTACCTATCAAGCCTGTAAGATCCAGAAATCCAGCTAAGTTAGCAATCGCTATGTAATCCCCAATTTAACATAACTTCTCACCTACTTGACAAAATCAAATCGTCAGTAAACTAGAAGTAAATGAATGCAGATCATACACTTAACATATCAAAAATTAATGTGTATTAGTTTTTATATGTTTGAAGTTAATTATTATTTATTTTAACGATATCATTCATCTGCTAGCCGTTAGAGGTTATCAAACTGCGACTCTAAACAATTTATGTTACATCAAAAAATTTTAATTTTTGTGAAAATTTGGGGTTATGACATTCTTGGTCCATGTCTTCATGTTCCCTCTCCATCCACTCAAGCACCACATTTCAATCTAATAAACAAGCCATTTTAAACCATTAGATTCATATAAAAAATTGATTTTTTTGACCCTACACAATCTTTTTCTACCTCGTGCAGTGTACGCGACTGTCCTTTGGACAAGTCGTGTACTGTACGCGACTTTCCTTCGGGAAACCCGCATACAGAATGTGTGTATGTGACTGTTGATATACCATACCCGCGTACACAACGTTCATACTTTGAGTGAGTTGGAAAATATAAAAATTGGGCCAAAATTTGAAATTTGCTTGGATCAAATGAAAGAGCATGGAGTGTAGTTTTACCTAGCACTTGCGGTTTCGAGAATTGTCCACCGATTCGTCCACACGGAGCAATCAAAGGTAGAGGTAAAACTTGTCTATTTTGGGTAAAATCCAAATGGTGAGTTTTTTATTTATATTTTAAACTATTTATAGAAAAATTATTTTCAAAGTGGGTTTTTTTCCCTATAGTTCATATTTTTTATAAAATCAAACTAATGCCATATCTTTTTCTTCAATATGACAGGTCTATGGTCGTTTAAAGTTGTTTTTTCTCTCATATAAGATGGTTTTTTGGTCATTTCACATGCATTTTGTATTTATACCTAATCTATATTAATCCTAGCATTAACATTTCGACCATGGACTATGGTATCTTTAACCATTAGTTCCTCGTTTATGCCATTGTTCTTCCGTGGATAGGACTTTCCTCCCATGAATATCCTCATTTAGAACCTACTTATTGTCTTTCGATATTCATGCTGCAGCTGTCATAGGTTCAGGGGAGTCTTCTTAGCTATTTTTCACACCAAATTGAGCCTCATTTTGGTCTCTTTTTACAAGCTATTCCTTTATAAGACTCCCCACCCTTATGGAGTTTCTTTAGGCCCAGGTCTAACTCCTCAAAATAGACTTGACTGCTGAGTAAACTTGTCCATTCAAGCTCATTACACCCTTATGGATTTTCTTTAGGCCCAGGTCGAACTCCTCAAAATAGACTTGACTGCCAAGTAAACTTGTCCATTCAAGCTCGTTAAGAATATGTGAATGGGCATCCGCATTGGTGGTAGATTATATCTTTCTTGGACCATGTGGAATAATATGAGAAAGGATCACTCTCTTTTCTACGGAATTGAGAAGAGTATTCTCAGGTATAGGTTTATCACTTTTCCGGACCTGAGGGACTAAATTTACGGAAAAGGAACACCCGATATGAGCTCAGTTTTCTCTTTTTCGTGCTCTGGAACTAAACATGAAAAAGATAACGAGTGTACTTCATGTATTTGTAATGCTCGTTAAACACCAAGAACAAAGCATCGAGTTTATTGTTGTAAGCCCCATTTCTCATATTCAAATGGATCTTTCCGAGTGATCTTGCTTTCCTTCACACTCGTAAAACTCAAGCTATATGATGCTCTTGAAGGAGCATTGGGTAGGTGGTAATTTAACCTTTTTCGGACCTCCCTGACTAAGTACGAAAAAGTTTCACCTTTTCTTCGACGGGAGTTAAGAGAGTTCTTTTGTGGTATGTTTTATACTTTTTTGGCCTCAGGAGACTAAATTGGATGAAAAAGGACCCCCCTGGAGTCTTCTTTGGAGTTTTCAGACTCTCTAAACATGAAAACACCAAGTGAGCATGTACTAGTTCAGGCTCATAAAATCCATGAATCAGTGACACTATCAAGCATTATTCCCTCTTCTCTTCAAGTTTGTCAAAAAATGAAGAGAGACTTGAGTTGACTTTCCTGGACTCGTTAAAATTTAACAGGGAAGATAAGGAAGAAGTTTTCTTTTGGTTCTCAGTCGGTGGCAGCATGTATTCCTTGAACATAGCACTCTCTGTATTTTCTGATACTCATGTCTCAGTGTTCACTTTCAGTTCAGATATTACTTCGAGTTTCTTACTCCTCCTCTTGTCAGTTATACCTGGGGAATCTGATCATGTCTTCTACATGACAGATAAGTCTAGTTGTACTATTTTCAAAGTTAAAATATGCCTTGGGTCATCTTTGTGTCATGCTCACTGTTTAAGGATTTAACCCTGTATCTGAACTATAACCTGATTCCATCATTGTCTCATCTATTATTACTTGCGTTGTCCTTCCTTTACCCAGTTCCTAGTCACTCTTGTGATCCGTTGGAGGATCTATTTCCTTCCTAATCACAGTATGGTTCCGCATCAGTACTTCCCGACGATGAAGACCTAGAGTTTTTGACAATCTTACCTTAGGATTCACTTTCATTATCAGTGAATTCCTCTGCTTCAGTTGTCGATTATCACCTATTTATTGGCAATCTGTTGAATCCTATCCATGTTCAACTTCAATAACATCTATTCAAATGGCTTTGATTGTATTGGTTCTTTGGGATTTTTTACGAAGACCTTAGGTTCATATCTATGGACTAGTTGCGCAAGATTATGTTGTGATCACTTACACAGCTTCCAGATCTTTGAAGACTCATCATTATTGTATATTGTGGCTTCGATTCACCTTTGTAATATACGTGGTTTTATACCCATACCATATGATATACTCAAATATTGTAAAGGAGCCAGTGTTCCATTATATTGAACATAGCATCCTCAGATATGACTTTGTATATGACATTATTATGTATTTGTTTCAGGTACTACCTTTGCTCCATTGGACTTCTGAGTTCTCCAAGATAATGATTATAATGTATTTCGGCCATTGTTTCCCTATGACTTCACACATTAGGGGGAATCTGTTATCAACCCAAATGGCACTTCTCCATCCAAGTGCCGACATTCCTTATGTTGGTACACAAAAGGACATCTTAGGATTGAAGTTTGCCAAAACATTATAGATGGGCATGACTTAGGATGCATTTACCTTTGAACCAGCTGTCCATATTATTTTTCTAATTTTTGAGTTGTGTACGCGACTATCTCCATTGCAACTCACGTACGTACGGGACTATTTCCATTTACAACTCGCGTATTGTACGCGAATATCTACATTGCAACCCGCGTACATCAGTGTACGTGGGTTTCCTTTAAGCAAATCACGTGTCATACGTGGGTTTCCTATATTAATAGTCGCGTACATCTTGATTCGACATTAAAAATATTAAACATGATTAATGGAGATTAGTTGGCCCTAATCATTAACTATCCTAACTGTTTCAACCTCCTCAACCTTCAAAACCACTCTATTCCCCAAAGTATAAATAGAGGCCTTGGGGAGGGCATTAATCAATCAAGATTGGAGAGAAAAGTTATGCTAGTGGTATATCTTCAAAATTCTTGGAGCAGCAAAAATCAGAGTCCTTTGGTTGCAGAGGAGTCCTTGTCTCGGTAGTTGGGTTTTACTCTTATCTCATTCACTAATTGTTAATAAAGATAATTATTCTTCCAACATTGTGTTGAGTCTCTTTCATGTATTTTGGTTAATGAATATTTTTTATTATGTATTGGATATATTGTTTATCTAACCTCTTATATATACATGCATAAGATAGTACTTGGAGAATTTTCTCTTTACAGGTGAAGGAGGTGCATCCCTGGAAGCTTGGAGAGAAGAGGAATGGAAGAAGATCAATCTTGGATCAACTGTTGATAATCGGGTAAGTCAAGACTTTATTCCTATTTAATTTTTGTTCTTTGTTAAAGATGATTGTATACAAGGTTAGTAGTAAGTTGGTAACCCCAGACCCTAGGTTACAAGGGTGCTTAATCCCTGGATGCAATGGCTGAATGTCAACATCATTGAATTTTCTATAACTATAATGAAAAATATTTCAAATGAATATATGCAAAGAACATAAATTATTCCAAATAAATATATCATTACCTGAGAACCTAGAAGACATAACCATGGAAGATACTTAAGAACCAAAAGTGGGGGATACTACTCCTCCTTTGGAAGTTGACCCCAATGTGCAAGTTCCTAGGAAGGAACCCTAAATCTCGCTCCATGCCTTATTAGGATTCTCCACACCCTAGACATTGAATTTGTTAGGCTACATGAATAACCATAAATTCATTTTATTAATTAATAGTGGAAACAACCACAATTTCATTCATAGGATAGTGGCTGACGAAACCCATTTCTATGTTAGGCCCTTATCCAATTTTCAAATTATGATAGCAAATGGGGATACAATGAAATGTGATGGTTATTGTAAAATAATTAAACTTCCAATAAGTGAATGCAATATTAAGACACACATGCTTTCTATCGACATGAGGGGTTGTGATGAAGTTATGGGGGCATAATGGATAAGGAATTTGGGACCAATAACCTTGGATTTCAAGGAACTATATATCAATGTTTCTAACAAAGGACAAACACATAATCTCAAAGATATTATTTCAGGTTCTTTAGAAATTATCTCCTCCCACCATATAGGGAAGTTATTGAAGAAACACCACTCTAGCATCATTGCACAGTTAAATTCCATCCAAGTCATGTAAACACCCACATAGGACATTCACCCTAATTTGTAGCTAGTTATCACCAAACATCAAGATAATTTTGAAACACATGATAGCTTACCATCGACCCATGGGGAGCATGACCATGCTATTCCATGAATTCCATGTATCCAACCTCTTAATGTAAACCCTTACTGTCACTCTTTTTCATGAAATAATCAAATAGAAAATATCATTCATGAGTGTTTGGAGGATGACATCATTCATTTAGTAGTTATGGTTTTAAAAAAGGAAGGAACTTGGCTCATGTCTCCATATTTCCAAGAACTTGATAAGTTAACGTTGAAGGATAAATTTCTCGTTCCAATCACTGATGGTATCTTGGATGAGATTCATGGATAAAAGTTCTTCACTAAATTGGACCTTCGTTTTGGCTACCACCAAATCTAGATGAAATAAAAAGATACTCCTAAGAAAACTTTCCACACCCATGAAGGTAAATATGAGTTCTTAGTCATGCATTTTGTCCTTTGTAATGCTTCATCCACCTTTGAGATCCTCATGGACATTATTTTTATACCTTTCCTCTGTAATTTTGTGTTATTTTTCTTTGAAAATATATTTATCTACAACACTATATGGGAAGGCCAATTGGAGCATGTTGATCATGCCTTGCAATTAACCCAGGATCATCAGTTTTTTATGAAGCGCTCCAAATGTGCTTTTGGGGTCATTGAGGTTGAATATTTGGGTTACATTGTGAGTCAGAATGGAGTATGGGTAGACCCACAACAAGTGATAGCTATGCAATATTGGACACACCAAAAAACTCTCAATATATTGCGAGGGTTCCTTAGATTGACTGACTACTACAAAAAATTGTGAAAAACTATGGAAAATTTGCAGCTCTCGTAACATCATTGCTAAAAACAAACGCCTTTATTTGGAGTGACAAAGTTGAGTGGGACTTCTCTATATTAAAATTTTACATGTGCACTACTCCAATATTAGCAATGTCTAGTTTTAGTAATACTTTTATCTTAGAATGTGATGTCGCATGTCGCGGTCTTTGTGCAGTATTGATTTAAGAAGGGCGTCCTTTGTCCTTCACTAGTTAGTAGTTATGTGATAGAAATTTGGGAAAATATACGTATGGAAATTAGATTATTGTCATATTTCACACATTTGATACCTAACACCCTTATTTAATAAGGAGGTGATTCCAGATCAAGACCGACCATGATATTTTAAAGTATATCCTTTAAAAAGGTTGATGAAGGAGCATCTTTTCAAATTCAAAATTTGTAGTAATTATAGAAGATTTAGATTCATCGACATTGGAGGAAATATTTTGTAACATCTTTTAGGATCTAAGTATCCTGAAGAAAAAATTTCCCTCCCAAGCCTCAAATCCTTTACAGTAAATCAATGTGACCAAAACTCAATAGTCTTCTTAGTCTGTGTGAGTTGAGAAACTGACAATAAATTTGCTCTCAATCTATGCACATGATTGGCATTGGATATTTGATCATGTTGACATTCAACATTGTTGCTTGCAATAACAATGAGAGTGTAATCATCATCTACATAAATCTATTGTTCTAGAGTTCCACTCAAGGAAGAGAATAGAGAAGCACCCTTATCCATATGATGAGTACATCTAGAATCGACCATCCATTTTGTCTGAGTGGTACGAGCATGCAATTCTTGGGAAGCTCTAATTGTGAAGGTGAATTTTTTAGCAAGTTGGTAGATTGACTAACCAGTCAATGCACTTTCATAAAGGTTATTGACCTTCCTTTCCAAGTCCTTCATCTTCTTCTAGAATGTTTTCTAATCATGTTCAACTTTTCCACAATAGTGACATGTTACATGTTTTCTTCTTTCGATCCTTCTTTGTTGATGATGACTCTCCTTTATTTTCTTTAGTAGGTTTGTCAATACATCTTGGTCGATCATCTGATTAACCATGTTCTTTATAGTATTTCTTGACCTTGCTTTTTATCAAGTGAGCCTGATGTTTGGCACCAAGATTCCCTTCTTCAAACAACGTTTGTTGATCGTTAATCAACAAATCACATTATAAATCAAAGGTGAAGTCCTTACTGACTTGGTTACGAGACATCCAACTCGAATGAAAGGATGAGTTCAAACCATCATAGAGTTCCTTCGAATTCATCAAGACTGATTCAATGAGTTTTCCATCCTTCTTTGGAAAATCCTTACCACATTCTCCCAATTTCAATTGTAGCTCCTGGATGCGAGTAAAATAGTCCTCAATCATATCAAAGGAAAGAGGTTACAGAGAGATCAACTCTTTCTCTATCTTCATAAATTAAATTTTATTAACCTTATTGAACATTGACTTCATCTTATTACAGACAATGTCAGGAGAGTTCATCCCTTTTGTGTGAATATCTCTCAAAATGTAAGTCATGATTACTCTAATAGCCTCATCCTTCTTTCCATCAATGATAAACTTAGCATCGAAATCTATCAGATATACAATAGCGACATTCGTGTATTGCCACAGTCCCTTTATCTTCAACAAAGTCTATATATCTGGAACCCAGATTGTATAATTGTTGCAATTTAGTACAACGGGTTCTATCTTGGAATCATCCTTTTGACTAAACAAATATTATATGCATTCAACAAGAAGTATAGTTAACAAGTATTCATCCTAGAGCCTATCAACTCTAGATCCGACTCAAAATTGTTTTTAGACAATACTCTAGGTCAAAACTAGTAGCTCTAATACCATGTTGGGGAACCTATTCACCTTGAACTACATAATACAAAAGAAAACAACTAAAGGGATCAGTATTTGGGTGCTCAAAAGGTCGATTTTTGAAAACTTAAAGGAGGAAAAAGTGGCCCAAGAACTCATAACCATTTTTTTTTTTCAAAATTTTGTGTACCCATCAAGATGAACAAATTTGCTTAGATACAAATTTTCCAGAAAAACATAGTTTTTGAGATAGTAGTTTATATATATTCTAAGTCTGGAAGAATTTCAGAAATTAAAAGTTGGTGATTCCAATATTTTACAAAATTTTATGGGAGCATTAGATTTGATAAGTGAAAGTGTCTAGGTACTCACCATTATATGGGATATCAACTCCTGATATGATTTTTGTTTCCATTTCTTTACATATTTTCTCATAAAAGTCTCAAAAATTGGTCCTTCAAAAAAAGTGCAATTACAAAAACAAGGTCAAATTGGAATTTTTTTTATAGAGATATTAGTTAAATAAGAATTGAACAAGGGTATATTCATTGGAAAGAGTATTAGTAGGCGATTAAGAAAATTGAACTTGATTATGAATCAATACATCATATTTTTAAATAAATCTAATAGAAAGGGGGCTTGTAGCTTAATTTGACAAAAGTTGTCAAAAAGGGCATCTTTTAGAATTTTTCTTATGCATATTTTTTTTATGAATTTTTGAAGAGATTTATCTCATAGTGTGAACACGATGCAGATATTGGTATAGTAGGTTGATACAATTTTAGAACTAAGTGAAATACAAAACAAAATTGGATGGGAAGATGGAAGGGAGGGAAATTTAATGTAGTATGAAACAAGAAGCTAGAGGGAAGATATCAGTTTGGGAAATGATGAGACAAAATTTAATGGACATAGAGCTAACATAGAATCAATGGAACTAGTGGAAACTATGAAAATCTTGAGGATGGAAGTACAAAGTTTTAAAGTTGATAATGAAAGAATGTTGAGGGATCAGGAGTAGCATAATCAGTTAAATAATCAACTTGTGTAGATCTTGAACTTGTTACAGAGGAAAATGCAGGTTGGATTAGTTTCATTCCATAAGAGAGAAGACATGGACAAATAAAGGAAGATATATCATGATAAATATAGACACTCTAAGCATGCTACTAGGGATCATGGGCATCATTATTCATCATCTCATGCAAACAAGAGATCGTATACAACTGAGGATTCCAGCAGTAGGCCAGAAATGTCTCCAAGGGGGAATCATAAAATAAGAATCATGGAAGATGTGCTACTGGGGGATATTAGGAATATTAATCCACCTACTTTTGATGGTGAGAACAAAAAAGGATAATATATTGAATACTATTTTTTGGGGATTAGGAAATACCTATGATTGCATAATTACTCTTCGAATATGGAGGCCATGATTGTCATTTATAACCTGCAAGGTACAACTTCCATTTGGTGGGATCAACTAGTGGAAGTGAAACATATCAATGAGAAGAGAGTTTCATGGAAACAGTTCAAAAAGTTCTTTCAATAGAAATACTTATCTGAACATTATTAGAAGAAGAAAAGGGAGTTATTTGAGCTCAAGTTGGGAGCTATGAGCATTGAAAAATACGAGAGAATATTTATCGAGTTGTTGAGGCATGGTGGGTTTATTAAGGAATAAAAACATAAAAATCCATACGTTTCTAAGTGGACTTCCTACCTTTTACAAAGACATAATCCAATATGATGAACTCAAATTCCTTGAAGAGGCAATACGAATGGCTAAGCATTTATATCATAAGAATAAAGGAAGAGATTATGTACATAAATATTGAATGGATAAGCAAAGAGATAATCATGATCAAAGGAAGAAAGGATTCCATTCTCCCTTCTTAAGAAATAAACATAATTCATTCCAACAGAGAAATACAATCTTAAATAGGCCAAATATGGCAGATTCTCAAGGAAAAAAGACAAATCAACAATTTAAATGTTGGGGATGTGAAGGAAATCATAAATTCAAATATTGTCATCATAGAGGATACTATATGAGAACTATGCATAAGATACATGAAGCAAGCACAATGAAGGATGTGGCTAGAGACATTCTCAGAATTTATGTAGCCTTAGATAATAGATAGGAAGAACACCAATTCAATATGATTGAGATTGAATATAAGATTATTGATCACACCATTACCATTGTAATTGATTCAAGGGAAAGTCAAAGTTATATTTCTCCTAATTTGGTTGAAATATTTAAGTTAAAGAAAAGAAAACATGGCAAATCATGGTTGGTATGGTTGGTTATTAGAACTAAAAGAAAAATAATTGGTATAGTAAAGAGTTGTCCCTTGGATATGAAAGGACTACATACATTTTTAGATTTGAACATTATACCTCTTGGCTCTTATTATATACTTATTGGAATGGACAAGTTGGATGCACAAAATATCATTTTAGATTTCTATAAGAAGGTTCTCACTTGTCTTGATGAAGAAGGAGAGAATAAGATGTTTCTATAAGGAAGGTATCAAATGTGCAGTTAAAAAGATGTTTCATAAAAGGGTTTTAGTTGTATGCAACACATGTGGAGGAACTAGAAAAGGGTAAGGGCCCCAACCTAGAAGATTTTCCAATATTACAGGAATATGAAAATGTATTTGAAAAAATACCAGGGTTACTACCAAAAAGAGATATCGACTTTTCAATCAATCTGGCGAATGTAGTTTCCCCATATTCCAAAATAACATATAGAATGAATACATGTGAGTTGAACGAGTTACAAATGTAGCTTGAAGAATTATTGAAGAAGGGGTGCATATGACCAAGTGTGTCTCATTGGGGAGCACCAATACACTTTGTAAGCAAGAAAGATGGGACATTGAGATTGTGTATTGACTTTAGGAAATTAAATAAAGTCATAGTGAAGAACAAATATCCTCTTCCCAAAATTGATGACTTGTTAGATCAGCTGAAAGGGGCAAGAATTTACTCTAAGATATATTTAAGATCAGGTTATTATCAAGTGAGAATAAAGGATGAAGATATAATAAAAACAACTTTCAGGACACGATATGGCCATTATGAATTTGTGGTGTTTCCATTTGGATGATCAAATGCAATACTAACTACTTTTGTGTGCTTAATGAATGGCATATTTATACAACTTTTGGATAAGTTTGTCAATGTTGCTTTCTATGTCATTCTTATTTATTCAAAATAAATGGTGAAGCACGAGGAGCATTTGAGATGAGTTCTACAAGTATTAAGGGAGAATCAATTATATGCCATGCTAAGTAAATGCTCATATGATAAATGAATTCTATAATTGGGACACATCATATTTGAAGAAAGGTTAGCAATAGACCCAAGAAATATTGAAGCTATGATGGGGTGGAATACATATAGGAATGTATCAGAGGTCAAATCATCTATGGGATTAGTTGGATATTACATAAGATTTGTAAAAGGATTCTCAAAAGTAGCACATCCAACTCCGCCATTACAGAAGAAGGGAGCCAAATTTGAATGGAAACCCAAGTGTGAAGAAAGTTTCCAATAGTTGAAGGGTCTTCTCACAAGTGCACCGATTCTAAAATTTGTTGATCCAAATGAATATTTTGTGGTATGTATAGATGCTTTTAAATAAGGAATTGGTGGTGTACTCATGCAAGATGGGCATGCGATTTGGTATGAATCTAGGAAATTGATGGAACATGAGAAAAATTAGGCCACTCATGATTTAGAGTTGGCTGCTATAGTGCATATCTTAACAATGCAAAGACATTATCTCATGGGAAAAAAAATTAATAATGAACGAATCACAATGGGATGAAATATTTATTTGAGCAACATACTTTAAATGAAAGACATGCAACATGACTAGAAATTCTATGCGAGTTTGATTTTGAAATTAAACACATTAAAGGAAAGGAGAACAAGGTTGCAGATACACTCAACAGAAGAGAAAATACAATATGCAACAACCATTAGCATGTGCATATTAAATTTATAATCCATAATTTTAAAAGATGTTATTTCATATCAACATTATACTCAGGTAAAAGAAAAGCTACGATAGGAAAATTTACAACAAAATTTTAAAGAATACTGGTTGGAAAATGATGGGGTTCTTATGAGTGATAATAGAATTTACATTTCTATTTTTGTTGAATAAGAGAGTTGGTAATGGATGAAATACACAAAATACCATATGTAATACCTCATGGACATCAAAAGACTATTATAGCAGTAAGAAGCTAGTACTTTTGTCCAATAATGAAGAAAGACACAGTTGAGTACATATAAAGGTGTATGGAATGTCAAAAAGTAAAGGTTGAGCATGGGAATCCAGTAGGATTACTTCGGCCATTTCCAATTCCATAATGGAAATGGGATGTGGAGACAATAGATTTCATCACTAAATTACCTACGAGTACAAAAGAACATGATTCAATCATGGTAGTGGTGGATAAGTTTACAAGGGATGCATACTTGACTCCAATTAAGTCAATTCATAAGGAAACCAACATAACAGAAATTTATATGAAGGGGATTGTAAGATTACATGGAATACCTAGGGAAATTATTTCAAACATAGATTCAAAGTTTACTTCAAAATTTTGGAAAGGATTATTAAAAGGATTTGGAATAAATCTGAATATGATTACAACATATTATATATAGACAAATGGGAAGATTATTGAACATATGATTCAAATGTATGTGATGGATCAACCATCAAAATGGGAAGATTACTTGCATTTGGTAGAGTTTGCTTGAAATAATAGATATCATACACCTTTAAAGATGAGTCCATTTGAAGTCTTGTGTGGAAGAAAATGAAATACTACAAACAGTTGGGATAATCCAACAAACATAGTGGTTATTGGGCTTAAATTGCTTAAGGAAATGGAAGAGCGGATGGTTAAGATCATGCATAATTTAAAAACAACATAAAACAGATAGAAAAGTTATGTGGATTGTTGGGAACCTAATCCTTAGGGTTAGGCATATTGTGCACTATTCATGTGCAATGACGACCAAGAGTCATAGATGAATAGGAAAAGTCAAGAGGAGTCCAAGAGACCACTTGGAGTACGAAGCCAAGGGTCATTTCTTATTGTATTTATATGTACATTGGCTAAGTAGAAATTAGTTTTCTTTCATGTCATTCACTTTTGTGCTTGTGGTTTATTGTGAATTTGGATTTGTGTCAACCAATTTACTTGTTTTCCTATACAATCAACTTAATAGTGGTATCATAGCCACTTTGATTCGTGGTGCATTTTCTTAAAAATTTGTTTTTCTATACACGCTACCTCATATTATTTTATTTCCAAGATCTTAAGGATAGCCAATGAATGTGATTTTTCTCTTCAAGGAAGTGGATTACTGAGCTCTAGTTAGAATGGTGTGCAAATTTGTGTTGACTCCAACAATTAATGCAACCCCTATTCTACATGAATTTTAGGTATCATCTCTACTATGTTACCAATCTCTTATAAGTATCACACATTTCTCAACACAAGCATTTTACATATATTAAGTGGCTTATTTCAATCTTTCTATGAGGAATTCGACCCAGATTTATAAAAAGTTATCATTTTACATATCTGTGCATTCTGTTATTCCTTGAATCTATGTGTCATTCCTACAAGGACCTAAATGAAATTCAACTTCTAAAACCCTAATTTTTTAACCTTTATACGCACACATGTCTCCTCATGCTGCACACCTCATGATTGATGAAGGATCTTCTTTCATTATAAACCATTTCCATCTCCCATTTTAGTATGCATGCAACCTCTGAGCACATTGGATTATATATATGTGTATATATACACACACAAATAAACAAACAAAAATATGTATATGTATGTGTATGTGTATGTATATATATTTACCTATGTGTATGTACACAGTACCTTTCTCCATTCGTAACTTCACCCCCGC
The DNA here is from genome assembly GCA_001517045.1 of Pseudotsuga menziesii. NCBI lineage: Eukaryota > Viridiplantae > Streptophyta > Pinopsida > Pinales > Pinaceae > Pseudotsuga > Pseudotsuga menziesii. The sequence goes on from LPNX010649625.1 coordinate 290,256, forward strand.
ACTTTGATTTCTTGTGTTTGGTTACCCACGTGGATTTTATCTTTATAAAAACTACATACATATATTCAACTTCACTTCAAAGTAAAGAAAAATCAACCGCTTCTACAATTAAAAGCTATCACATCAATACCAACTCAGTGATTCAAATAATTATTCTTGTCCTAGCTTGGCTTTGGGGTAAGGTTTGAAATTACCCTTTTCATAGTTAAAAAGTTGATGTGGGTGCGTAGTGTTCTCCTTCCAGTACATTGAATATTGCAGAGAGTACTGGTAATATAGGTAAAAGATATTATATCTCGTGATTCATCTCCACAAAAAAATATATGAATGTTCTAGATACTAGTCATAAGACCACTTACATTGCACACACTAAGTATTGGTCATATATTACTCAGGATTTGAAGGTACTAAGTACTGGTCATCTATTGCCTGCACTATGAAGAAGAAGAAGAAAATATTTTAACGTCTGTGAGGCTAAGAATAGCCTATGGGACCAATTATCTCGCATGCAGTTTTATGCAATTCAATCATTTTCCTGTTCAACTTGATGATGAGAGCCCCCCATTTTTCCACAATCCCCTCATTAAATAAATTATCACAAGATTTATCTGTAAAGACATTTGCGCACCTATCCCTACTGTCCTTAAATGCTTCACACTCTAAAATGAAATGTATTTCTGTCTCCACCTTACTAGCGGTGCAAAAAATACACACTTTGTCTGCCCAAGTTTCTTTTAGCCTTTTCCAGCGCCCGGTCTCACAACGGAGTTGATGGGAATTAGTTCTTAATTGAGCAACAAGAATTTTGGCTTTCCAAGGCATATTGGCCCCAATGTATGCATTTTGATGCTGAATGTAGGTAGGGTTAAACTCTTCAATATAATACTTTCTCTTTATCCCTAGCTCTTTATCCCAAGTTCGCTTGTGGAACTTATTGATAACAAAAGCCTTTATTTATTTACTATTTGTGGGGCACATGCTAAAGAACATATCTTACTTACTAAGCCATTTAATATTTTGTTGCATCCAAGTCTTCTTTCTTTTGCACAATATGTCATTGAAGACAACCTTAGGCCATCTACCTTCTTCGATTTGCTCCACTCTTTTTAGATATCTTATGAGTCTCACCAGTTATTGCCTCAATAGAATCCACCCCTATTTCACTTAGCATGATCTCATATGGCACTGAATTCTTAATTTTGAACTTGTTTGTAATCATGTGTTTTTGAATCTTTTCTATTTGCCTCCACTGTAAGCCAGAGGTACCGCTGGCCCAAACTTCACAACCATAGAGAACAACCAGGACCACTAAGAGCCCAAAAAGAGTTTGCATAGTTTTCCAGTCCCATAACTCTGCCTCTCTGCACCTATATTGGAAAGCATCTTTCCAAAACACTTTCCAACCTCCAAGATTTCTTTTTTTCCTGCAGCCTTCCCAACTTAGATTTTTGTTGAAGTTGATTCTAAGGTACTTGTAATCTTCTACTACTTCCAGGGTATTGTCTTCAAGTATAATTTATGTTGTTTATGTTTTCTTTTGCTAGAGAAAACTACCACTTTCGTCTTGCTAGTATTTACTTGCATCCCAATTGTTCTACAAAAGTGCTCAAGGGAAATCACGTGCTCTTGCAAGCCAAGAGAAAATTTAGCAATCAAAATAAGGTCATCTGCATACAAAAGAAGCCTTATCACATACTCACCCACAAGGGCGCCATCCCGGCCCTCTAAGTTTAACCACTCTTCAAGTTTGTCAATATATAAGCCAAAAAGGGTAGGGGATAATGAGCACCCTTGCTTGACCCTGATATCACTTCTGAAAATTTCAGAGATACCATTTGATGTTCTGATTTTGAATTTGACCTCCTCGTATAACCTGTGAATATCTACTCTAATATGTATAGGGACCCCAAGTTCCTCCATTATGTGCCATAGCTTATCCCTGGGAACCGTGTCAAAAGATTTTTGAAATCGACAAAGCAACAAAAGGATTTCTCTTTTTTCTCCCACTCTTTTTCAATGATGTGCCTTAAAGTAATACCATGGTCCACCGTGGAATATTTAGGTCTAAAACCTGCTTTCCCTTTAGCATGCTTGTCCCTTTCCTCTGTGCACTTGCTAATTATATTTTCTAGCATGCTTCCAAATAGCTTTGCAAACAAGGGGTTTATCATTATGGTCCTCTAATTGGAGGGATCATTGACATCTCCGCTCTTGAAAAGAGGTATTGTGAGGTTATTTGTCCAATCTGTAGGGAATCCCTACCGAATGATGTTGTTGAAGATTCCTGTAATGTGACATGCAAGAGTTTTTGAACCCCATTTTAGATATTTCACTTGAAGTTCTACTAAATCTTTGTCTTTCCAATACCCAACTTCTTAATACCCACTTCAATCTCTTGCATGGTGAAAAGCTTAGTAATGGTGGTAGTGTTGACTAAGGGGGGAGGGGGGTCAACCTTAGGATTCCGCTCATAGAGTTTCCTTGCATATTCAAGCCATTGGTCCACTGAAATATTGTTTTCAATTTGCTTCTTGCTCGCTTGAAGTTTCTTCCATAATAGTTTGGGGTTATTTTTCCCAAGGAAGATTAGCTCTTCCCTCCTTGAGACCATGAAATCAAATTTTTTCTTTCTTAAAATCTGCTTGTAGCTTTTTAAGTCTTTTTCTTTCCAGTTTGACTCTCTCCATCTTCACCTTGATTTTTTGCACTCCTCATCGAACCAAGCATTAATAGGAAAGCAATTTGTTTCATGTTTCATATTCTTTGCTCTTTTGCATTTTGTGAGTGCCCTTTGAATTAAATTAGTTAGCTGCTAATTATTAACAGGAGTGCCTTGGGATAGAATTTCCTCCCTCTTACAAAGTCTCTCTAATGCCTCCCTAAAGATATTACAGTTTTCTTGAGTCAAAAGAATTCTTCACTTTGTCAGATTGTTGAATGTGCTGATTTTTTGTCCCAAACTACTTCTTATCAGTCCAAGAAAGACTTAGATAGATCGGTTTGTGATCAGATTCTAAATCCCAGAGCTGTTCACAAATCATGACTTCCTCCATTTTCTCGCATAAGCCATTTGAACAAATTGCATAATCCACCACATTTTCTCCATTGTAGGTATTGCAGGTGAAATTACCAGAATTTGTCCAACAAAAGTTCCACATAAGGTAAGCAACTATTCTCCAAAGAGATTGCAGCGTTTGTTGTCCTTTGAAATTCTTGTCCATTGATGGTTTCTTTCTTCAGTAAGACAAATAGGGTTGCAATCTTCCTTATGACAAAGAATGCTAGCTTGTTCACTAGCGGTCCTGGCATTGAAATCCCTAGTAGAAGGATTTCACCTACTTGATAATACTTCGCAATATCATTTTTTAATGCTGCAAAAGGGTCTTTATGGTCAAGCCCCCTCCTTTTGTAAATTTTTGAAACTTGTAGGGCGAAGTAGCATGCTGCAATTCTGATGACATTTCCATTTTATGATATTTTAAACCATATAAATTGTTTATTTGAGTCTTATGTTTCTAGTTGATTACAACGATCTATCTTTTTCTTCACTAAGACCATGATACCTCCGTGACCTTTTCCATTCTCTGTTTCCTTGTTCCACACTGCCAACTTCATATATTTTTCAAAAAGGGGTGTCTTGCACCCTTCATGTTCATGTGTTTTCACGAAACATATTATGTCCCTATCTTTCGCAATAGGTCCTAGCCTCCACGGATATCCTTTGCAGTTCCAACATACTAAGCTTAAGGGAACCTGGGTAGACCTTGATTGCTATTTGATTTGGCATACAAGACTCAAAGTTAAGTCTACACCCCTATTTTCCCATCCTGACCTTGCTGTGATACTTTCTGCTAAGGGATTTTCTATCACTTCTTAATTGTTGTTTTGATGTCTTGTTGAAGAAGGAGGACCAAAAAAGCTATAACAGCTTTTTCTTTGTATAACCATGCTCTTTTGCCCTCATCTCTTGCTTCTTTGACCTTTGGCAGTTCTTTTTTTATTTCCTTTTGCTGCATGATAGTTAAGTCTTCCTCTAAAAAAAAGTGAGAGCCCTTTAAGAGATGCTTCTTAATTAGAAGAGTTTGCTTGTCACGCGCACTTTCCATGATAACTTTTATGGGCCTGGCTCTCTCATCATTGGGTTTACCCACCCTCCATGCTTGGAAAATTTGGCCTTGTCACTGCAATTTGTCTTTTAAAAAGTCGCTTGCAAGCTCTGGGGTACATTCATTCTTACCATAATCTCCACACCTTTAATTATTATGTTTGTTGCTTTACCTTGTCTTTCTTTTCCTTTCCTTGTTTGTTGTCTCCTTGGTTGCTTGCTTCTTTTTCCTTTTCCATATTAGCAGGCTTGCTAGTAGCTTGTGCTCATGTTCTGGAATTTTTGGTGAAACCTCCATTTTCTGCTTCTCTTACTTTCATTACTTGGCTATTTGTTTGTTCATTTGTTTTGCCTTCGACACTGGGTGTTTTATGATTCAACACCCCTCTCTTCCCCTGCTGATTCTTTCATTCTTTTCCATTCTTCCTTCATGCATTGCCACTCATTCTTGCCTACCAGAATAACTTCTTGCAACAATGGTGACTTGACCTTTTAAAACCTTGTTGCTTTCTGCTATATGTTGATTTTCTACTGTCTCTCTCCTGCTCTTTGACTTCCAAGACCGCCAATATCCTCTTGGTATTGAGTAGCTCTTGTACATATAGGGAAGATGATTAGGGGAGAGGTGTGGATGTGGGACTCTATAGAGCAGGATCCGTATTTCTTTTACCCTTGTTGCTACCACATCCTTTCCATGAAGACTTGTTTAACTGTCTATTAATCTTCCTTTGAAAGTGTGTTTTCCTTGTCTCCTCCCACTTCAAACGGTCAGCTCTCTGTTTTAAAATACACTGAAACTGCTTGGCATTGACCCAAACCCACTTCCCTGTTTTACTGAAGGAGGCAAAGTTTCACTTAGCCTAAGTTGTTAGTGAGAGGTACCTCTAACCCCTATTTGATTTGTGATGTCAAGTGTGTTTCCATTATTATAAGAGACAAGAAAATACAAAAGTGTTCAAGAAAATACAAAAGTGGAAGACAGAACAGAACTAGATACCTGGGACGAAGAGATTTGTCGTTTTTCTCTTGTCATTTTACCTGGATCGCTTTCCACCGCTGCTTTAGTGCCTACACGCCCTTCCAAGTCGATTTCTGAGCGCTGCAAGCTACCGCTGCCTGCCTGCCTACAAACAAACATGCATGCCTGCTACCGCTGCCTGTTGCTACTGCTGCTATCGCCTGCCTGCTACTGCATGCTGCGATCCCGCTACTACCTGCTGGAAGTTACCTGCCTGCGATCCCGCTACTGCCTGCAAACAAACCTGTTGCGCCTAATAATATGGACACTCCAAATGACTTGTTAGAATTAGCCAGGCATTAGACCAGCTATCAATTGCACACAGTCCATACAACACCATTGGTGCATATCCTCCACACAAACTTGGTGACTATTGGTTATCCATATATTTGGTGAATTTTCTTCCATGATTTGTCACTTCTTATGACGAATTTTATAATCACGAGTGTGGTTGCAGGTGAATTTTCCTTGGATAAGTCACATGTTTGAGTTTGAGTATCTGCTGAGCTGTTTGCTTCTTTAAACCACTCATTTAACAATCAATTGAGTATTTTCTTAAAGTTGTCCGTAGTGTTGTTTGAAGAAGAGGAGCAACAGAGAGAAATCATCACCATATTTGTGAAGGAGAGTTGTTCTTTGCAGAGGACAAAGAGAGTTGCCACCATATTAGAGCAGTTGCTACTGCAAAATAAGTTGGGAACCAGTGTTCATTATAATGCGGTGCCTATTATGTGTTGTGTAATGTGGTGAGCATGATAAAGAGTGGTGTCGAATGAGCTACCCCTAATTTACAATATTGTGTTGTCTATCCTCTAGAATCACTTGTGGTGAGCCATGGAACTATATTTTGGTAAACAACACAAGGAAATCTCTCAACTAAGGTTCGAGTTACCTGAGTAGAAGAGGTTTGAGGAATGGATACCTACGTGAAAGAGCGTGGAATGTGGATTTTTTCCACTGCATGAAGACCCTAATTGAATTGAACGTTAACATATGGTAACTATCTGTTGGTATCTTTATTGACTGTTGGTTTCTTTCTTGATTGTTGGTATATTTCGTGATCAAGTTGAATGGGTGGGCTATGCAATATGGAAAATCTAGCTGGTATGTGATTGGAAACTTCAAAAATCAAAACGATGACTCCTCTCCTTTGCAGTGCATCATGGCTACCCTAGTATTTTGTGGTGTTTAAAGATTTGAACAAATGTTTTTTTCCTTGTAAAATTTCCAATGATTTCACACACCCTTGTGTACCAACGAATTCATTTTGATAGCTTCATCAGTTTATGGTAATTTCCTGAATTTTTAGCACCGTAGTATCTTCACCAAAGGATACTGAGGTAAAGCATTCAATTTCTGAAGGTCAAATTTGTAACTTGCATTTTCTGTAAGTTCATTTGTACTTTCAATTGCTTCTGTGAGTTGAGTCGTATTGTACTCGGTGCATTTGAGTCTATTTGTAAACGGGTGGAGTTACAAGAAGCCCCCTTTTGTATTTGAGTGTGTTTTTCAATTTATCAATGGCCAAAATGAATGGTTCGGTAGAGTTACCAAACACTCCATTTCTCTTTTCTCCTCCACTTGTCGATAAGACTATTCTCACTCACATTCTAAATTGTGTGAAAGAGTCACTAGAAACAATTGAGATTTTACAACTTGATACATAGCTCCAACAAGAAGAAACACATTCTCAACATGCTCATATTTAGAATAATCATCTTTATGATTTTGTTTTGTTGCATGCACATAATGATGCCACTTCAAAATCACATAAGAAAATCAGTGGCCCCACTCCATGTCAGAAGAAAAATAAATTGAAGATAAAGTTATGCATACAGAGGTTACGCTTGTTCTTTCCAATCACATCATCAAACCATGGGAAGAGATCAACAACAACAACAACATAACCGTTCTTGCATATGAAAAGTAAGTGATAGTTAACATTCTTGATTTCTCCAAGCCAATCCAGTTTCAAGGTGTTCGATTCCTCAACTTGATTTGATCTTCATCCACTCGAGTTCAGAGTTCGACATGCCAACACTATGATCAAGTTGGCCACATGAAAGTTCAGTGTTTTTATATTCACCCTTGTAATAATTGTAGAAATCATACCCATTCTTTAGATAGATACTTCAATCTTAAGAAACCTACAAAAGAGAAAATTTTCTATGGGTGGATTTCTTATTGGCAATGGTCGTCAATAGCCAAGAAGATATATATAAGTCATACCAAAGAGTTCGTCCATGATTATTGACACATATAGCATTTGATACATTCTCTTCTCCTCATATTGTTCCTGATAGGAGAGATAATTCATAGTAAAAAACAAGTGAACCTGAGCCTGAGGCCAAATTCATAGTTGTATCCAAAAGACAAAAGAGAGTCATTTCTTAGAGAAGTCATGAGTTTATGGTATTACACTCCTCATGTTGTTCCCAATAGGGGGGAATGATAAACCGTCATAAATAAGAGAGAGAGAGAGAGAGAGAGAGAGAGAACAAGTAAGTCAAAACAAGGGAGCCTAAATAGATTCATAGTCATGTTCAACTGAAATACATTTGGTTTGTGGTCATCCAAAAACCACCCATTTAGTAGAATGGATTAGATTCTACTAGCATTTTGAAATGTTCCATGGACCTCTAAGCCTTCAATCCAAGTTTTAGAGTTCATGGTCATCACTAAAACCAAAATTTAGTAGAATAATTTTTCTTCTTCTAGTCTTTCTAACATTCCCGGAACTACTAAGTGAGAACTTGAGTCGGATCCAAGTACCAGAGAACCACTAATCCAGAAATATCAGAGTAAGAGTCTAAGTTCTAGAATTTGTGCTTAGCCTAAAACCACCCACTTAGTATAATACATTAGCTTCTGCTATCCCTTTTGGTTTATGGTCATTCAAAACCACCACTTTAGAGAGCACCTATATTTAATAGAAGATGTCATATTCTGCTAGCTTGCTTGACAAATTTAGATTGTCAAGATGGATATGGTTATTCTCTTGCAGCTGTATTTCTCCATATTTCATCTCTATTTTCTTGGAATCATATAGATTCCTTCATATTAAGGGGTAAATTGTTAGGAACCTAATCCTTAGGGTTAGGCATATTGTTCACTATTCATGTCTAATGAATACCAAGAGTCATAGATGAATTGGAAAATTCGAGAGGAATCCAAGAGACCACTTGGAATACGAAACCAAGGGCCATTTCTCATTGTATTTATATGTACATTGGCTAATGATAAATTAGTGTGATTTCACATCATTCATCTTTGTGTTTGTGGTTTATTGTGACTTTGGCTTTGTGTCAACTAATTTACTTATCTGCTTATGCATGAAGCTTAACATAGACAAAGGAATAATAGCAAGAGAATTCAGAATTGGTGATCATGTGTTCCTAAAATTAAGGCCAAAGAAATTTCCTTGAAGCTTGGGATATGGTCTAAGCCTAGTGTCTAAATATTGTGGTCCATTTGAAATATTAGCTAGAATATGGCATGTTACATATGAGTTTGCATTCTCTGCCTACATAAAAGTGCATAACATGTTTTGTGTGTCTTTATTGAAAAAACATGTGCCTGATCCTAACCACATTATTGATTGGACCTTGATTCACATGGAAAATGAAGGAGATATACTGATGTTATTAGTGCATATCTTGGACAAGAAATTCATGTTGCTCAAGAGCAAGGCCATCAGATAGGAAAAGGTCCAATGGACACATTACAACCCTAAGGAAGTAGCATGGAAGCTAGAGGATAATATGCAAGAGACATACCCGCAATTGTTTTAAATTTTTGTATATGTAAATAGTGTTGATATGCACTAAGGATGATACATAAATTAAGAGGAAGGGGAATGTAACACCCCATTTTTTACCCAAGTATGTAAATATGTAAATATTGAATAAATTGCTAGAAACCATATATGAATGGTACAACATGACCAAATTATGTAATTATAAACATTTTCATTTTTTAATATAAAATCCAAGACTACTGCAAACTAAAGGATGAAGAAAATATGGAGAAGTATAATTCCACAAGAGGGAGAGTGAGAAATGGGTTAAAAGGAAGATGACCCTAGTGACATATGAGTTAAGTCATTATCCTTAATATCCATTTTATCCTAAGTTTTATTAATCCCCCTTTATATAAGTGCATTAGCTATAATCTTGGGTTAATTATCCTAAGCTTGGGATTAAAGAGGAAAAAGTGTTAAATCCAATGTATGACATTTTTCTAGTTCCTATAATTCTTACATGCCACTTGTCTAGTTCTCAATATGCATATAGTTATTGAGAACTAGTCCATTATGCGATCATTCTTCAAGGATCGAGCTATCATATGTTTTCAAATATGAACCACCATCATTTGTACTGTAGTCTGGACCCATACTGAGAAATACTGAGTTTCGTCGAGTCTCAACATGGAGAGTTTCTAGTTAGATTGTGCTAGAGCTATGGAAGGGAATTGTGGTAACAAACTTGAGGGACTATTAACTCAGAGAAGGGATCCCCATTCCTTGGGTTGTTAAGGTTGATGGCGAAGGAGTGGTAGTAGATTAGGATAATTGTAAAAAGAGAACTTGATACCTTCTTGTGGTTTCATAGCCCCAGCTAGAGGGTGTCTTTTCAAAAGAATGATATGGATTGAAAAAACTTATGACTTGAAGGATTTCCCTTGGTCTGTTTTATGTCAGTTTATATTTTCAGGTAAGTCTCAACCTATGTATAAAATGTGTTGTGTTTATATTTGATATGTGTTTAATGTAATTATTATTATATGATGATTTAACTGCATGGAACTATTAGCATTATGTGACTGCATTCATATAGAAATTTCCCGAAATATGTTTGTATATGTATATATAAATTATGAGTGATCATTTATGTATTTAATGATTGTAATTATTTAATTTAAACAATGTAAAAACGAAATTAATTATCATAGGTGTTTTTGGTTAATAGTTTGGGTGTTCCATAGTCCCAATAGCATTGTGAGGACATTGGGCACGTGACGGAGGCCATGGGTTCTTTTGCCAATAATTATTGTATCAGAGTTATGCCCAAATTAAAGGTCACTCAACCTTAAGAGGAGAATGAACATTGCTTCCTAAGGTGATTATCCTAATACAAGAGTTATTTCTACAACATTTGTCTAGCCTATTTCCTTTTATTAGTTATTCTGCAATATAATATTGTGTTACATGCATTGTTTATCTCTACATATCTTTTTGTTTCTCTAATTTACAATGTTAATACCACCACAAGCGATATCAAGTCACTTTCCTAAGCCATCACAGCTCCAAAAAAATTGCAAATTCTCTTTGAGAGATGTGTTCCAACATATTTAAACAAAAAGGATATATATTGTTCAAGGAGTAAACATGTATCCATGGAAGCATACACATAGAGAATACGATTAGTGCTTAGTCACATTTGTTGGACACGCTTGTAAACCTATGTTAGTACCCCTTCAGATAGTACCTCATCAGACATCACATGTACATGTAATCTCACTTCCATGTACCCTTTGGTATATCAAAAGTCCCCTAGGAAACCTGAAATCGACTATAGATATTTGATCAAATTTATTGTTTATATGTTGACTCCAATCTCAATCATTTGAGAAGATTAGTCTCTAGTACATAGGTGGATGGGTAGTACATCTAAGGGAATAATTTATCCTCCTTAGTCATATCCCTAAGAGATTGATCTGAGTACTACAATTGGTCCCTACAAGTAAATGAAAGAGCTATAACACCAAACTATCCCTAATCCTTATGACTAAAAAACCCTTTCCTTTGTCACCAACTAGTGAAATTACTACATATTTGCTTCTAGAAATAATTTGGACATTTTTTCAATGTGGTAGCGCTATTCTCTAATACCAACCAACAAAATCCATACATCTTTTCATCCAAAATCCATACATCTTTGCATCCAAAATGAATTGAAAATTCTATTAGTGCAATATTATTCCACAGGGAGTATTGATCCCCTCAAAATAACAAAAAAAAGTCTTGGCTCCATCAACAACACCCTTGTTCGAGACATAACTCAAAAGAATCCTTGCATCATTTTGATCGTATTGGTATACAACTGTAGCAACCATTTTTTATGGACCCACCCATCCCTAATTCGGTGATACCTCTCAAAGGATCCTCTTTAGCCCCTTGTAATATTGAGATAAGTTTATATTAATATTTTTCTGAGCACAAGTGTTCCTATGGAACATACCCACAACCATTAAAACAAGGAGGATATAACAAAGGATCCACCCAAAGACACCAATGATCTTGTAGCAGTGATCATGGCCCTACAACATACAGTCAACCAAATCCACCTCGACCAGGCTAACTAGAGACATGTGTTGAACATTCTCACTAAAAATTTTGGCCTATATAACACACCAGAATATTAGTCCAAATATATTTTTTACAATGAAGAACAAGGCTCTTACACTCTATTCTCGAAAACATAGACTCTATTGTTTCAGGATAAGATATCATGGCACCACTTCCCAAAGGTGGTCATGCATAAATTTGAAGGTTTAATTAATCCTTTGGGTTGGGTTACCCAAACAGTACACTACTTTTATCTCCATAGTATTAATGATGATCTCAAAAATATCAAGGTGGGAGTCTTATATCTCAACTCAAAATGTCGGCAATGGAACCAGAAATCTTATCATCATTATGTTCCTAGACCAAATTTGTGAAGATCCTACTGTTATACACCTGAATGGCACCTCTCCGTCCGAGTGCCGACATCCCTCATGTTGGCACACAAAAGGACATCTATGGATAGAGGTTTGCCCAAAACACTATAGCTTGGCTTATGATGAAATACATTCCTTATATACCCATCTAGTTACTTTTCTATACTACTATGTTGAGCCATATTCGCGACTCTTATCTTATACAACTCGTGAGTCATTCGCGAGTCCCGGTTGATGCAAGTCGCGAATCTATGTATTCGCGGGTTTCCCTTATGATAAGTCGCGAATCATTCGTGGGTTGCTCTACTACATACCCGCGAATGTGTCTCTTAACATTTAAACATAAAACACGCGCTAATTGGATATTAGTTAACTCATTTAACTTAATTTCCTTAACTGCTACAACTTCCCCAACCTTCGAGAACTGCCTTATTTCACCCATATAAATACAGGCCTTGGGGAGGGTGTTGGATAGATATACTTGGAGAGAAAAGTTATGCTGGTGGAGTTTATACAGAAGTCTTTGGAGCAGTGGAACTCATAATCCTTTGGTTGCAAAGGAGTCCTTGTCTCAGGTGTTGGGTTGTAATCTGAACCTCTTCATTATTGATAATAAAGAGAATCCTTCTTCCATATGTGTTTCATGTGTATTGGTTTGATGAATGTTTATGCTTATGCATCTTATATGTGATTTATCTAACCTGCATATATATATACGAATCATCTTGTATCTAGAAGATTGTTTCTTGACAGGTGAAAGAGGAGCAACCTTGAAGACTTTGAAGGTGAAGCAGAGCGGAAGAGGACTAGCAAGGATCAACCTTCAGTAATCGAGTAAGTCTTTCTAATCCTCCTATTTCCTTTACTGCACTTTAGAGTCAATTGTCTGCAAGTTGATTGAGTATGTTGGTAACCCCATACCTTAGGTTATTAGGTGTATAATCCTGTACAACAGAACTGGCGACTCCGCTGGGGAGCCCAGACTGCTGTAGGTTGTTTTCTGTCCCCCTGACCAGTCTTTGCCTGTAAGTATGTGTGTGATCTGTTATCTTGGTTCTTACTTGCCTCAGTGTTTGAAATTCTATTGGTTTTTCTTGGTTTTTTAGAAAAATTCTATACCTATTCGCGGGTTGTCTTTATAGACAGTCGCGAATACAGAGTTTCATTCACGGGTTGTAATACTAGACAGTCGTGAATCATTCGCGAGTTGCTCTTATTAACAGTCGCGAATACTCCTGGAAGTAGGGATTTTTGAGATAAGTTTTGCTTGTTCTTTTCTTTGTTTAGTCCCTGTTTCTGAGTAGTCTTTCTTTAAGAATGTTGTGTAGTGGGTCTGAATACTGTTGGTGATCACACTTCTCTGCTTTTTCGGAAGCTCTTGAGTCTTTTTGCTTGGTTTATTTACTGTTTGCATCCTGGAGTATTTTGGCCTGTTTGGGTTGTGGGTTAAGGTGTCTTTGTCCAGATCAGTGATCAAGGTCTTGGGCTCTGTTTTTTCCAGTCTGTCTTCTGACAGTGGTTGGTTGTCACTTGCCCTTGTAAGTCTGCAGTGATTTTTATCATTGTTTGCACCCAAGCTAGGGTTCCTAGCCTCCTTTTGTTGGTGGTCTTTTGGTCCTGTTAGCCTGTCTGCTTCAGTTTGTTACTTTTATACAGTTTATAAGTTTCAAGTTCGCTCAAGCATAGTGCATTGTAGATGCATAGTAGAATTTTGATTATTTTTAAAAGTGAAAAGAAAACATAGTTAAAGCTTTTGCATTGTGATTTTTGCATAGTAGTGTTTATTTCAATTTAAAAATATTATATCAAAAACTACAAAAAACATAGGCTTAGTTTCTTTCATCGTTGCTTTCAATTCATCAATACATATTTGCAAAAATTAAAAAGAAGTTTGTTTTTATAATGGTAATTTTGCTTTGAATACACCTTTACTTTCATTTATTTCTTGTTTGAGTCAAAACATCATACAGTATACCACTCCATTTCCTCTTGAGTAAAGAACAACCCTTTAAAATAAACACATAAATTAAAATTTACTAGTAAGTTTTTTGTTTTTTAGGGGCCTTTCACCTACTAGCTTAGGCTAGAATTGTGGGCTAGGAAGTGTAAACTTCCCACAAGTTATAAACTCAGATGTAGTGGACCTTTCTTGAGGAAAATCCTTGACTCTATCACTATATCTGGGAAGCTCCTCTCAAACGGGAGTTAAGCACTAGGCCGCGTGGAGGCTTGGATAGAGGAGATAACCCTCTGAATCCTTGTCAAAGCGTAACCCAAGAATTTTACGCATCTGGGGATTCTGTCCTAGACAGAGTTTCGGGCTCAGCTACCCTGCCCATGCGTACGATTTCGGCTGACGACTATTCCCCCAGACTGTTGATATTGCCAAGGTAGCCTTTAGTCTCTTGTCTTTTTAGGGTTCATACCTAGGTAAACCGGAAGGCTATTTCTGGTTCACCTTGAATGGGCTTGGAAGGTAACCCTTGTTGAAAGTTTAGGAGGGTGGTGGGTGATTCCTCCGCTTGTGCCTAAGAACCACTTCAAGGACGCCAAGTAATTGTTCATCAGCTTTCATCAGGAAAGTATATCTTTTACCCTGGTTTGATTGCTTGAGACTTTATGAATTTTTTAGTGTATGCTTGGTGGTTTTCCTGTGTTTTAGTTGGCCTTAGGGTGTGATTTGTCAAATTTTTAATTCTGGAGGACCAACCTGTTAGAAGGTCAAGAAGGTTGAGAAACCTTCCTCCTCTCACTGCATTGGAGCCTCCACCTTTACCTCAAAGGCGGAGATTAGACACAGACGGTTCATTTGAACCTGTAGGAATAAGTGAAGTTCTTGGTGAACCAGAACTCATTGCTAACCATTTCAATCTTGACACAGTTGAGATAGAATAATTGCAGACTGACGAGTTTGCAAGAAATTTTAACTCCCCCTTGACTAATTTAAACGATCTTGTGATCGTCCAGGTTAGACCTTTTGATTCACCAGTGCTAGGTGTCCCTATGGGTAGAGTCATGTCTTCTGCGGAAGAAAGTTCTTTTGTGTTCACCTCAACCCTTCCGGTTGAAGGGGTACTACCTCCCCCGGTAAATGCCCCTAGATCTAGTTTGCCTTCTACACCTTTGACTCCAGCGAGCCGGGTGGTTCAACCATCAGTTCACTCCAACATAGGAGGTACTTCTGGTGACACGGTTGCTGGGATCCCCAGTATACCTACCATTCCTTCTTCTTTTCCTTACACTACCCAGAGTGGTTTGGTAGGATCCTCGGCTTATGTCCAAGGATTTCCTTGGAATGGGGGGCACATTCCCCCATCCAATCCATACGTAGGTCCATCTCCTTCATATGTAGGAGTGCAGTTTGGGAGCAACACCTCTTATGGGCAAAGCTTCCAAACCCCTATTTTGGTCCCATACACGAGCTCTCCCTTTTCACTGTTTAGCGGAGGGATACCTGCTCCTGTCTTTCAGTCTCCTGTTTCTATGGGGACGGCCCAAACCTCTTACACTGCACCTCCCACACAAAATCCTGTGGCTTACGGATGGAATCAATTTCAAAGAAACCTTCCCATTTCACAACCGGTGGCTAGGGGCAACCCCACTTTTACCCATGGGCATTCAGGGGCAGGTCCCTCAAATCCCCAAGCTGGCACATTTACTACCCCGGTTAGGCCCAAAATTCCATTCCTGGCAACTTTAAACTTGCCAGACTTGTCAAAGTTGATGAATGACCCGGTGAGGCATGACCCCTTGTGGCCACCTGTTCCCACCAAGTTACCATCGGACATCCCTAAGTTCGAAGGAAAAACTGGTGAAGATCCTGGGGCACATGCCACCACTTTTCACTTATGGTGTTCTTCCAATTCGTTGAATGAGGATTCAATTAGATTGAGGCTATTCCAGAGGACCTTGACGGGTACGGCGGCAAAATGGTATATTGAATTGCCTTCTGCTTCCTTTAGTAGTTTCTGGGATTTGG
Source organism: Pseudotsuga menziesii (assembly GCA_001517045.1). Lineage (NCBI taxonomy): Eukaryota > Viridiplantae > Streptophyta > Pinopsida > Pinales > Pinaceae > Pseudotsuga > Pseudotsuga menziesii. The sequence goes on from LPNX010649625.1 coordinate 306,078, forward strand.
CTAGTGCTTTCCTTAGCCACTTTCAGCTTCCGGTTCGATACGATTTTAGAACGGACTTGTTGTCTACTTTTAGACAAAACAAGGCTACCCACATCTCGGATCATATCCAAGAGTGGAGGAGGCGAAAGAGCCTTATCAAAGCCACCATTCCTCCTGATTTTCTGTTAGAATGGTTCCTTAAATCACTGTTGCCATACATATCTAAGGATGTTTCCACATCAGGAGTAACGAACGAAGAATAATCCATACTTAGGGCCCAACAGTTAGACTTGATTTATTCATAGTCTGGGATCTTGTATGAGATCATCCCTGAGGCACCGAGGCCTTCGTACGAGGCAGAGAAGCCTAAGCCTGGACCCCATGCCGATGGTGTGGTTGGGTCTGTTAACTCTCCCACCGTAGAGTCTTTAACTAACCAACTTCACCAGTTGTCTATCAAACAGTCTACGGCGGAGGTAGCGAAGGCTGTCCCCTCTCCCCAGAATGCAAATGTTTTTGCTCAAACCTCTCAGAAGGGCAATCAGCAGCCCGACGGGAAGAAAAAGAAAGGTAAGAAGGGAGAGGGAAACCAAAACAAGCCAAAGCCCGCGAACAATGCTGATGGGGGCAAAAAATAAAAGAAGAAGGTCAATTTCCCTTGTAAGTTGTGCCAAGAGGACCACCTTACTCACCTTTGTCCCCTTATGGATCAAGCTCAGAAGCTGCTTAAAGCTCAACAACCGGCTGTCCTGAAGGATCCTTTTCCCCAAGGACATAACTCTGCTTCGGCTTCTAATGTAGCAGGGGGCACTCAAACTGCCCCTGACCCTAATTATATCAACATGGTTAGATCTTTGACTTTGTTGCAAACCAGGAACAAAAATTATGAGACTGAGACTTCTGAGAAGGGTAAAGCTGTAGTTGAAACTTCAAACCCTCTCACGATAGAGAAACCTACTGAAACTATGCCGAAGATACCGAAAGGTGTCTTCAAGAAGACTTTGCATAATCCCAATGCTAGGGCTGCTTCAAACTACTCCGTCGTTGAAGACTTAGCTCAAACCCCTTGTGCAATGTCAGCTTTAGAGGTGTTATAGAGTTGTCCTGCCCAGCGGGATGCTCTCTTAGCAGCTTTAGGTAGCATGGATTCTTCGAATCTCATGGCGAAATTCAATCTATTGGATGTCAAAATTCTCCTGCCTTACCATGTAGCCCTATCAATAGATGTTGTCTATGGTGGTAAGACCATTGGAAGGGCATTTGTTGATGAGGGAGCCTCTACATGTGTTATGTCCTTGGCCTGTTGGAAAGCTCTTGGATCCCCAAAGCCGGTCCCATCAAACACTTTACTTACTGCTTTTGATGGAAGGTCCTTCCGTCCTCATGGTATCCTGTCGGATTTTGAGATTAAGTTGGCAGGAAAAGCAGTGTCTGTTGAAGTAGAAGTGATTGATGCTCCCTTGGACTACAATTTGCTTCTGGGAAGGAATTGGACTTATGCAATGTCTGTTGTTGCATCGGTTGTTCTTCGCGTCGTGGTTTTTCCACATGAGGGCAAGTTGGTTACTGTTGACCAACTTGATTTTACCCGAAAAGGCCGTTTAGAGTCTAAGGAATCCACTGTGCCATTGGTTGATCAGGCCAAACCTGCTGCACAGAGCTTGGGGGCTGGAATGTACGCATCATTGATGGGCACATTTGATCTTCCAGCCCCGGTTAACTACATTGGTTCTACTAGTGTGGGGAATTCCATCGCTACGGTTGTCGATAGGACTGATCCTTGGGTCCTCCCAACTCCCCATGAACCGGAAGTGCCCTTATCGGCAGTGGAGGTAGCTTATCAAGCCATCACTCAAGCCACTATTGATCCCATTCCAGATCCTTTATCAGTCTCAGATGATCTGGAAGAAGTTTATTTTCCCGCATGGGCAGAAAACTCTTTGCATTCCATAGATTGCTTAGATACCGTTTACCTTCCAATGAAGCTATTCTGGAAGCCATGAGTGGACGTGATAAGATTTGTGAGGATCTTCATCATCGATCCTATTTCCTTCCAGATCTGAGCAAGATAGAAAACCAAGAGTTTAAAGTGAGACTGTCAGAAGATATTGAGGTACCTATTAACCCTTTGCCTAGGGAAGGGGTGTTTGCTGAGGGGAATATGGCAAACATTTCCGCCACTATACCCATCAATATCTCTGTGAACCCAGATGTCATGGAAAACATCTATATAGGTGCAAACTGCTCTCCGGAGGAGATTGCTATCTACACTGCCCTTTTTAAGGAATTCCGCAATATCTTTGCCTGGTCATATGAGGAGATGCCAGGCATTGATCCATCTATCGTTCAACATGAAATCCGAACCTATCCTGATGCCAAGCCGGTTCGACAGAAATTAAGACCCGTGAACCCGAGTAAAGCGGCGGCTGTGAAGGCAGAAGTTGAAAAGCTGTTGAAAGCTGGTTTTATATATCCCATAGCTTTGACTGAATGGGTGTCCAACCCTGTTCATGTTGATAAAAAGAAAGGGACTATTCGTGTTTGTACAGACTTTAGAGACCTCAATAAAGCCTGTCCTAAGGACAATTACCCCACACCATTTATTGACCAGATCATAGATGCATGTGCGGGGAGTGAGGTGTTCTCATTTATGGATGGTTTCTCCGGCTACAATCAAATCCAAATCAAACCGGAAGACCAACATAAAACTGCTTTCATTTTCCCTTGGGGTACATTTGCGTATAGAAAAATGCCCTTTGGATTGAAAAATGTTGGGGCTACCTTTCAACGGGCTATGAACTTTTCTTTTCATGACATAAAAGCCATTTTCGAACCATACCTTGATGATTTGCCCGCACATTCTCGTAAGAGAGTTCATCATCCAGATCATTTAAGGTTGATCTTTGAAAGATGCAGATACTATAAAATTCGCTTGAATCCCCACAAGTGTGTATTCTGTGTCGAGTCAGGGAGATTACTCGGATTCATTGTTTCTAGTAGAGGCATCCAAGTGGATCCATTGAAAGTTGAGGCCATTGTAAATCTGCCTCCTCCTCGTTCTCTCAGGCAACTTCAAAGCCTGCAAGGAAAGTCCAACTTTCTTCGACGTTTTATCGTTAATTATGCCAAGATCACTAAAGGTTTCATGCGCTTGATTAAACAAGACACTCCTTTTGTATGGGATGAAACCGCACAACTTGCGTTCGAGGCATTGAAAAAAGCTTTGTTGTCGGCTCCTTTATTACGTCCACCAGATTATTCTAGGGATTTTATATTATATCTGGCCGCATCGGAGTCGACCATTGGGGTAGTAATAGTCCAGGAGGACGATAAGCTTGTTGAGCATGTCGTTTATTATCTTAGCCGTGCTTTGGCCGTACCTGAGCTTAGATACTCCCACGTCGAGAAGTTAGCCTTAGCAGCTGTCTATGCTGTGCAGAGGTTGTGCCACTACATTTTACTGAGGACCACAACAGTAGTGGCGGATGTGAATCCGTTCCAATATGTTTTATCCCGACAGATTGTTGGGGGAAAATTCAACAAATGGATAGTCATTCTCCAGGAGTTTGACTTGGATTTCCAGTCTGCTAAGTCTAAGAAGTCCTTAGTATTTGCTGAGCTTATAGCAGAATTTCCCACTGAAGAAAATGTAGCGGTTGAGGATGACTCATTCCCAGATGAGCACATCTTCTTGATATCCACATCTGATCCTTGGTACGGGGATATTCTTATATATCTCCAAGCTTTGAAGTATCCTGCCGCTTACTCTAGGGAGGAACGACGTAAGTTACGCCTTCATGCCAAGAACTACCTCATTATAGAAGATACTTTATATCGACGAGGGGTAGATTCTGTCTTGCGTCGCTGCCTTACTCATGAGGAAGCGGAGATTGTCCTAAATTATTCTCATAGTGGAGCATGTGGGGGTCATTTATCTGGGTTGGCAACCGCCCAGAAGATATTGCGTGCTGGTTATTTCTGGCCCACGATCTTTAAAGATTGTGTGGAAGTCGTGAAGCGTTGTCATCCGTGTCAGCTTTACACCAGAAAAATGTTGTCACATCCTGCTCCGTTATTTCCTGTTGTCTCGGTAGGCCCCTTCATAAAATGGGGGATTGATTATGTGACGTGCAACCCAGTTTCGGTTGGGGGGCATAAATACATCATTATCGCTGTTGACTATTTTACAAAATGGGCAGAGGCAATGCCTACTTTCAAAGATAACAGGGAAACTGCAGCTTTCTTTGTTTTCAATCAAATTATTGCAAGGTTTGGTATTCCCAAAGTGATTGTCACTGACCATGGTAGTCATTTTCAAAATAACATGATGACGAAAATGACCACCATGCTCGGATTTCGACAAGAACATTCTTCTCCATACTATCCGCAAGCTAACGGTCAGGTTGAGGCTGTCAACAAGAATTTAAAAACTATCCTAAAATGGACAATTGTTGCAGCCCGTTCTAATTGGCACATCATGTTATATCCTGCTCTTTGGGCTTACAGAACTAATTTCAAGACTGCCATGGGTTATTCCCCTTTCCAACTCATTCACGGGGTGGAAGCAGTTACTCCGATTGAATGCGAAATCTCGTCCTTGAAGATAGCCATTCATGTGTTACCTGATACAACTGAGCTTGAGGAACGTCTGGTACACTTAGAACACCTTGATGAACAACGTAGAGATGCGTTGACTGCTAATCAGGCTCATAAAAATAGGGTTAAATCTCAATATGATAAAACGGTCAAACCTAGGGTTTTCTCTGAAGGGGAACTTGTCTTGCTTTGGGACCAAGATAAGGAACCTCTGGGGGCAGGAAAATTCAAGGCTATGTGGTTAGGATCCTATGTCATGTCAAAGGTATTAAGTAAAGGTGCATATGAATTAATTGATTATGATGGGAATAAGCTGCCTGAGCCTAGAAATGGGCTCTACCTGAAGAAGTACTACGCTTAGGCCTAGCACTTTTTCTTGTAATTTTAGTGTATGTATTTTTGATGTACATTAGGTTGTCAGTTTTGTTTTTTATATTAATCTGCTGGTTGTTGCAGATGTCTTCCGAAATGTATGTAGGTTTCGCTAATGGCGCCAGCCATCACACTTGTAACCTGGCTTCGACAGCATGGGTTATCTATTCTCCCTCAGGACAGCTTGTTGCCGCGGGTGGCGCTTGTCTAGGTCCTACTTCTAATAATGTTGTTGAGTATAGGGTTGTAATTGAGCTCCTATGGGATGCTTTGTCACGTGGCATCACCCAGCTTGAGGTTCATTTGGATTCTCAGTTGGTAGTTTCCCAGCTCAATCGAGCTTATCAGGTACGAAATCCTACATTGTTACGTCAGTTCATGCAAATTCATTTATTGGAAATACATTTTGAAGTTATTACTTTCAATCATATTCCACGTAACCAAAATTCATTGACTGATGCATATGCTAATTACATTTTGGATTGGCATCTCACACACATTTCATAAAAATATACAGCAAACATGTAAAAAACACTTGTAAATAAGCCGACAACCAACATCAATATATATATATATATATATATATATGTAAAATATCTGTCATAGATAGGTCGAGTCTGATCCGTAGATCCTGTCATATACAAAATATACAAAATGTGGATCATCATCCATCAAAATGCCCTAGAACTATCCCTACCCACCCTGGCCACTGGGACCACCTTGGTCCCCATGATCTCTATGCACCCTGGCTTCCTCAACCTCCTCGGCCTCGGAAGCCTCCACCGCATCTTTATATACAAGTACTGCTCTAGCTACTCTCCTGAATAGACGTAGCCAAATTGGTGGAACCCCTATTACAAACTCCTGCATGGCTGTAGGTATATGCTCAATCCGTATCGTAGGTACTCGCTGGGTCAGCCTGGCCAGCTTCCCCTCTAGTACCTGGATCAATGCTGGGTCTCCCCCTACAACCGGAGGCACGAACAAAGGAGGGTGCCCTTCAGGGCGGACTGGTCCAATATCTGGATTTTGACACATGAATAGGATTAAGACTTGTACATATGTATATATTCTATCATTGGAAAATTCATAAAAATTTGAAAATGATAAAAAATTAAAAATTACTTACCCATCTTGCCCCATATTCCTCCTGGAGGGAGGACAAGGTCGGGGTCACCTCGAAAATCCATCCCGGCGTATGGAAACTGCTCCAGCACCGGCAGCTGTCGTTCCCACCATGTATAAAGGTCATCATCATAAACACTGTGTACTATGTCTCCTCCTCCTTGACGGAGGAAGATATATCCCCACCGGCTCAGCCTCGGCTGACGTGGAGACCTGACCTGTAGTGGTATAGCAGGGCTCATGGCTGGTACTCTCGAAGAAGAAGAACGCCACTAGTATGCTTGCATAGCCGAAATTCTTGCGTCTTCCCCTCTTACAGTCGGATAGTTGCCTCTTCATAATGGGGGCAACTCCCGAGTACCAATCATAGAGAGCACCTCTAAAGCAGTCAACTGCCACCCTCATTTGATTCCTGGTGGCCATATGTAATCCTGTTGACCCTGCAAGTCTCACAATGGTACTAGCTAATACCTGGAGTGTGAAATCCTGGATGTTTGCAATAAGAACGTTGCTGCCCTTCTTCTAAGTACCCGGTGAACAGAATATGTCAACATAGTTTTGGACACTCAAGGGGTCCTCGCCCCGGCCAGTGCCCTCCAAATTCACCAGTGCCCCCCGTTGTGACAACCCGGTAATGAAATATATATCTTCCACGGTAAGCTCTAAGGTCTCACCTTGAAGATTGAACATCCCCATATCATGATCCCAGTAATTGACCATGAATTCCAGTAAGTGTACATTTGCCCGCATGGGCGATGTACAAAATAATTTCAACACCCCACATGTCCTCAATGCTTCGATGGTGGGCACGCTTTGGAGCGCCGCATGATCCATTATTTCATGTTCTGTTTCTCTCCACTCCAGCACCATATTTTTCTTGGCAAATACAAGTATTTGAGTTCAGTATTCCATAATAAAATTTTGAAAATTTTGCATATTTTTAAAGTTTTGCCCCATCACGCAGCATTCGCGACTGTCCATTGGGGCAGGTCGCGGATCATTCGCGGCTGTCTAGTTAGACAACCCGCGAATGAAACGCGTATTCGCGACTTTCATGCCTAGCAACCTACGAATGCGCACTGATGTAGTTTGGGATCATGAAAAATACTGAATTCACCATTAAATTTAGTATTTGTTTGGATCAAATTGACGGGTTTAGGGTGTAGATTTACCTGCAACTGACGGATTCCAATTCTAACGGTCGAATTGTCCCTAGTGATTGATCAAAGGTAGAGGGTAAACTTTCCTTTTTGGTTCAAAAAGTTCAAATGGTAAGAATTGTTTTAATTTTCATTCTATTTATAGAAATAAATTTCATAAAGTGGGTCTCTTTCCTATAGTTTGAAATGTCAATCAACTAATACCATACTTTTGTGCCTTGGAACAGGTTTATCAACTTTTACATAGTGTTATTTCTCCAATTGGGTGGTTTGCTATTTCCAACACATATTGGCATCTTATCACTCCACATTAACCTTAGTATTTAACACTTTGCCACGGACTATGGTATTCTAAAACCATTAGTCCCCTGTCTCTACCATTGTTCCTCCGTGGCTAGGGCCCTTATTCCATGAGTATCATCTTTATATGCCTTTTTCATCCTTTGGTGCTCATACCGTCACTGTTTCAGGCCCAGGGGTTTCCTCGTAGCTATTTTTCACGCCAAATAGAGCTTCTTATGAATATCTTTTTACAAGCTATCCCTTTATAGGACTCCCCACCCTTATGGAGTTTCTTTAGGCCCAGGTCTGAATCCTTCAAAACAGACTTGACTACCAAGTTATCTCGTCCGTTCAAGCTCGTTAAGAATATGTGAACGGGCATCCGCATTGGTGGTAGGTTATCTCTTTCTCAGACCATGCGGAATAATACGAGAAAGGATCACTCTCTTTTCTTTTGAATTGAGAAGAGTAGTCTTAGGTATAGGTTTATCACTTTTCCGGACCTGAGGGACTAAATTTACGGAAAAGGAACACCCGGTTTGAGCTTAGTTTTATCTTTTTCGTGCTCTGGACCCAAACATGAAAAATATTCCGAGTGTACTTTCTGTCTTTGTCATGCTCGTTAAACACTAAAGAACAAAGCAACGAGTTTATTGTTGTAAGCCCCATTTCTTGTAACCAAGTGGATCTTTCCGAGTGATCTTGCTTTCCTTCACACTCGTAAAACTCAAGCTATTCTATGTTGTTCTGGAAGGAACGTTGGGTAGGTGGTAATTTAACCTTTTTCAGACCTCCCTGACTAAGTATGAAAAAGGTGCACCTTTTCTTCTTCATAAGTTAAGAGAGTTCTTCTGTGGTTTGTTTTATACTTTTTCGGCCTCAGGAGACTAAATTGGACAAAAAAGGACCCCCCTGGAGTCTTCTTTGGCGTTTTCAGACTCTCTAAATGTGACAACACCGGTCGAGCATATATTAGTTCGGGCTCGTTAAATCCACGAATCAGTGTATCAAGCATTATTTTCCCATCTCTTCAAGCTTGTTAAAAAATGAAGAGGGAACCGAGTTTACTTTCCTGGACTCATTCAAATTTAACAGGGAAGGTAAGGAAGAAATTTTCTCTTGTTTTCAGTAATGGCAGCATGTCATCCTTGAACATAGCACTCTTTGCTTTCTGATATCCATGTTTCAGTGTGTACTTGTGTTCAGCTATCACTTTGAGTTTCTTACTCCTCCTCTTGTCCATTATACCTAGGGAATCTGATCATGTCTCCTACATGACGGATAAGCCTAGTTATTCTATCTATCCGTTATACGCTGCCTTGGGTCATCTCTGTGTTGTGCTCACTATTCAAGGACTCTACCCAATGTCTGATCTATATCCTAATCCCATCATTGTTATATCTATTATCTATTTGTGTCTCCCTTCTTTTGCCCAGTTCCTAGTCACTCTTGTGATCCGTTGGAGGATCTGTTGCCTTCCTTATCACAGCATGGTTCCGTTTTCAGTACTTCCTGATGGTGACGACCTAGAGTTTTGACGATCGTATCTCTGGATTCACTTTCATCATTGGTGACTTCCTTTGCTTCAGTTGTCAATTATCCCTTATTGGTTGACAAACTGTTGAATCCTTTCCATGTTCGACTTCAACTTACCCTTTTTCACATGGCTTGGATTGTACTGGTTCTTTGGGATCCTTTATGAAGACCTTAGTCCCTCACATATGGACTAAGTTGCGCAAGATTATGTTCTATCTATCTACATAGCTTCCATATTTTTGAAGACTCATCATTATTGTATATTGTGGCTTCGATCCACCTTTGTAATATACGTGGTTTTATACCCGTATCATATGATGTACTCAAATATTGTAAAGGAGCTAGTGTTCCAGTAAATTGAACATAGCATCCTCAGATGTAACTTTGTATATGACATTACTATGTATTTGTTTCAGGTACTCTCTCTGCGCCATTGGATTTCTGAGTTCTCCAAAGCTAAATATTATAATGTATTTCGGCCATCGCTTCCCTCTGACCTCACACATTAGGGGGCATCTGTTATACACCTGAATGGCACCTCTCCGTCCGAGTGCCGACATCCCTCATGTTGGCACACAAAAGGACATATATGGATAGAGGTTTGCCCAAAACACTATAGCTTGGCTTATGATGAAATACATTCCTTATATACCCAACTAGTTACTTTGTTATTCTACTATGTTGAGCCATATTCGCGACTCTTATCTTATACAACTCGTGAGTCATTCGCGAGTCCCAGTTGATGCAAGTCGTGAATCTATGTATTTGCGGGTTGCCCTTATGATAAGTCGTGAATAATTCGCGGGTTGCTCTACTACATACCCGCGAATGTGTCTCTTAACATTTAAACATAAAACACGCGCTAATTGGAGATTAGTTAACTCATTTAACTTAATTTCCTTAACTGCTACAACTTCCCCAACCTTCGAGAACTGCCTTATTTCACCCATATAAATACAGGCCTTGGGGAGGGTGTTAGTTACCTACACTTGGAGAGAAAAGTTATGCTAGTGGAGTTTATACAGAAGTCTTTGGAGCAGTGGAACTCAGAATCCTTTGATTGCAGAGGAGTCCTTGTCTCAGGCGTTGGGTTGTAATCTGAACCTCTTCATTATTGATAATAAAGAGAATCCTTCTTCCATATGTGTTTCATGTGTATTGGTTTGATGAATGTTTATGCTTATGCATCTTATATGTGATTTATCTAACCTGCTTATATATATACGAATCATCTTGTATCTGGAAGATTGTTTCTTGACAGGTGAAAGAGGAGCAACCTTGAAGACTTTGAAGGTGAAGCAGAGCGGAAGAGGACTAGCAAGGATCGACCTTCAGTAATCGAGTAAGTTTTTCTAATCCTCCTATTTCCTTTACTGCACTTTAGAGTCGATTGTCTGCAAGTTGATTGAGTATGTTGGTAACCCCAGACCTTAGGTTATTAGGTGTATAATCATGTGCAACACTAGACCAAATTTGTGAAGATCCTACTCGGGAAGTTTGACAAAATTATGCGAAATTGGCATAGTTATGGACTATATTACATCATTTAATCAATTGGGAATATACATATAAGGCTTATTTGGTTCCTTTTCACATGAATGCTTCATCAATGGCCTCAAGGAGACAATCCAAACACATGCTATTATGCAGTGCCCCACACCATTGTTAGAATATTGTGATAGAAATTGAGAAGATGAAATGGTGATCAATTCCTATTATATTTTTATCATTTGATCAATATGATATAGGATCTTATCTGAGAGAATAACATGCACAAAAATAATCACAAGAGATAAGAGACACAAACAATTTTCCTCAGGGAAACCATAAAGGATAAAACCCCCCAACTTTCTCACAGATAGAATGAGCACCAATAGCAAAAGTAAGACCCAAAGACACAAATATGATCTCCTACAGTTGTTCTCTGTCTCACTTGTGTGAGCTCCTCCTCTCTCACTCATGCGCTATAGTTGAGTGAGTGTGTTTTTCAAATAGAGAGTCTCACTCTCTATTTATACTTGTTTTCCACTTGACTTTTACTCTTACAGGGCCGACCTCACTAGGAAGGTCTAATAACCCTAATACCCCTCAACTGTGGGGACTATTTCCCTGACTTACAATGGAGCGTTAACCTCAACTAAATTGTAGGGACTATTTCCCCGACTTACAACAGAGGGTTAACCTCAATGACTTTATTATATTAATGACTCTCCCGGTCGAAGGAACAAACATCTCCGTCGGGGTATAATGAAATACAATAAGAAATATACAAGTGAATACATTCTGAAGTTACAAATACATCAACACTCCCTCTTAACTAGGAAGGTATTCTCTTGACACAATTCATCAGCACAAGTCTTCATCACTGGATCATAATCAAAGTTGGATCATCATTAAAGCTGGATCATCATCATCACTGCTCTTGCTATCTCGAGAAAATCGTGCTATCTTTCAATTCTACTCATCATAGGAAGTTCTACAGAGCCATCCCTTTTTCATGTTGGATGTAGGCCTAGCCTCCATGTAGGTCTTCATCAATAGAGCCAACCCTTTTTCATGTTGGACGTAATTCTATAGTGCCAACCCTTTTTCATGTTGGATGTGGATCTCCATCTACAGAGCCAACCCTTTTTCATGTTGGATGTAGGCCTTGCCTCTGCAAGGAATTTCTCTACAGAGCCAACCCTTTTTCATGTTAGATGTAGGCCTTTCCTCTGCAAGGAATTTCTCTACAGATCCAGCCCTTTTTCATGATGGATGTAGGCCTTACCCTATGCAAGGATTTTCTCTTCAGATCATCTCAAAGCACAATCCATATACACATAACACAACATTCACATTCAATGGCATGGTAGGACACTCCTACTACCATCCAATAAAGGCTTCAGCACTTACATCCACCAGCATGGTAGGACTCACCTACTAACATCTGGGAAGGGCTCATGTGTATCACTTCCCCTTGGAGGAAACCTCGATCTGAAGAATCACCAAGCTTCTTTATGAATTACTCAAACTTCACTCTGTCCATTTCTAGCATAGAATCACATTAGGGATGATTACGTATAAGGATAATGTGTGAGCTTCGCCAGGACTGATTACATCCAAGGACAACCTACAGGATTGATTACATCTGAGAAATATACGGACTTCACTAGGATTTTATGCTCAAATAACCTGTCTCACTAGCTATGCTAGAAATCTTCACTCCCCCTTTTGAGAGATCTCGATCTAGATCACATACTGGAGCTTCACTTCTCCTCTCCACATCAAAAAATTCAAGTCAGATCAATCAAATCAAATAGTAGCTTTCAAAAGATACATAATACCTCACAAATAGCTGAGCAAGTGGCAACATATTTTGCCTTGGCTATACTCAATGCCACGCAGGACTCCATCATGCCAAACCAGTAGCCCATACTGGATCTGAAACTGAAGAAGCAACCTAAGGTGCACTTCTTCCTAGTGGAACTACCAATCCGAATCAACATAACCATGCAGGTTAGTCTTCTAATTCATATCATACTTGATTCCATACTCAATTGCACCCTTTAGGTACCTCACTTCATGCTTTGCAACCAGGTGAGCATGTCTTGGATCCGTTAGGAACTGGCTCAATCTGTTCACAGCAAAGAAAATATCTGGTCTCATATTCATTAGGTACATCAATGACCCAATCATCTGATGATACATCATAGCATCAACCAACTCTAATGAAGCATTACTCAATAGCTTCAAGTTCGATGCCATAGGTGTGGTCAGGGCCTTGCATTCCATCATCTCAAACCTCTTCAGGATCTCCAATGCATACTTCCCTTGTCCCAGGGATATTCCATCCGCATTCTACCACACCTCCATGCCTAGAAAGTAGTGCATCATACCCAATTAATTCATCTTGAACTCGGCATCAAGTCTCCTTACAACTTTAATGAGTTCCTATTTTCCTATTAGGAACAAGTCATCGAAATATAACAGGAGCATCACTAGTCTTCTGCCTTCAACCTTGAAGTAAAGGTTGGAATCATCTTTGCTCTCAGTAAATCCTAGATACATCAGTAAGTTTTCCATCCCTTCGTATCATGTCAAACCTCAGGATCTTATGTAGTTACTCCCTCTAAAGACGAGCATCATTCTCCCTCTGCCTTTTATACTCTATGCATTGAAACATTCTGTACTGGAGTGACAAGTAGCTTCCTCTACTACTAATATTCTATGTATCCATTTAGGGTCACTGGATACCAATATCCTCTATCTTGAACCTTTTCAAAGGTTCTTCTCGCACCCATCTATGAGCTTGTGATCCTCTATAGGATATCATTTTCAACCTTGTAGCAAAGGTTAAGATATTCATCACTCTAGGTGATTTTCAAGCTCCTCATGTATGTGTTATCCCATGGGTTCCTTCTAAGCTTGTACAAGGCCTTCTTTAATTTGCACACATGAGTCTTCCTCTCATGTGTCTCAACTTCCAGTGGCTACAAATGTCTCTTCGTAGTCTATGCCTTATTTCTGTGAGAAACCTTGTGCTATGAATCTTGCCTTGTATCCCACGATGTCACCCATCTACTGCATGTTGGATCTTGTAGATCCATTTGGAAGATACCACAAACTTCCCTTCAGGTATTAATACCACATCCTAGACATCATTCTTCTTGAACTGGTACTCTCCTTCCCTTTCTTCTTAGCTACTTCTTCATAGCTGGAAGGATCTGCATCAATGATGTCACTCAACAGTGTCACATTACTAGAGTGTGTCTGAGGCCTCTTGAATTCTCGTCATACTATTCTTCATTTTGGATTATTTCTTGAATTCTCGTCACTTGTTCTTCGAAACAAGTCTCATCCTTATTTTCTTGTAGTCAATTGTACGTGATCTTTCCTGCAATTCAAATGCACCAGTTGTATGGTTAGGCATATTCATAATGGCAAATTCTTTATGCATAAATATATCATCATGCAACTATTTTAGCCAATAAAACATTCATCCATATCTCATAGAAACTTTCTAGATGCCTTCCATCTCTACCATGACATCATTGAGATTGTGCACTAATCCAATACGTCAACAAAGAGGTTTCATTCTAGATAACTAGCAATGAAGTGTTGCATAGCACCATGGGCTACTTACCCATCACATGCATATTAGTAGTATATTGTTCATTATTCTATCATGCATAATACATTTCACAACTAAACAATGTCATATAAACAAGTAGATATATAAGAAAAGACAATTCAAATACTTATCTTTATTTGTTTCATGGGAAGACTTCTTCTTGCACCTTCAACTTTATCATCTTCTTCATTCATGACATCATCATTTCTTATCCAAATGCTAAGATGGATAAGAGGTTCTTCAAGAATTGAGTCCTTCATATTCCTCATCGCTTGAGGGATCTTCTTTGAATCATCAGAGCTTGATATTTAGTTGCTCCCATCTTCTCTTATCTTATTATGAGTCGAGCTTCTTCTTGTGTGCACTCTTCCTAGAGTTTGCTGAAGGTAATCACTTCCTTCTTGCACACATTCCTAGAATGAATGAATCCCATGATCCTGGGAGGCCATTCAAGGTGGTTATAACAATATCTTGTTCTTCTTTGATTGTTTCATCAGAGAAACGAACACTTCCTTTTGGTTTCTTCAAGGATTACGCATGAGGGATGAGATGATATTTAATATAATCTGCAATGACTCTCTTGGCTCTATCCTTAGTCTCATCTCCCTTTGGATCCTACACCTTTCTTACTGAAATACTGATCCAATTCAGTTTCTTCAAGGATCATAGAGGTCCTATAATTCCATACTCGAAAGTTGTCAGCTTCACCAAGTTTGTCATCAAGCTAGTGTGATTAGTCATTTTTGGAATGAGAACCTCAAATGTACATAGCAAAAATTTAGATCTTATCGATTTGAGGTGTCCGTCCTAGTTCCAAAGCTGGCTAATCTAGGCTTTGTTAGAGAAACCCTATTTTTCAAAACTTAGAATTTCAAACTTCTGATTGGATAGAAAGATGGGCCTCTTCAAGGAGAGCTTTCCAATGTACTCCTTTTCTGAAAACAGTTGAGGGAAACTCCCGGAACAAGAAGCCCTAGTTTTCCAATTTCTTATATAGAAATTCTTGATATTGATTCTGCAGTAAAACTATAATTAATGCTCCTATGTGTCTGAAACTTCCTACTGAGGTATCCTTGTACGTCCTCTTTCTAACACCGCAGATTAGAGCAGAATTGGTTTCACCAATTGGGACTTATGGACGTTTTCCCAATGTGACTTATTTCAGAACTGTTCAGAATAGAGAAGTTGTACAGACTTCCACGTGTCACTGTTTCAGCTTCGGGGTCTGAAAATTTTACCATAGAAATTAAATTACATTCCCTATATGGAAAATTTTGATAAATTTCATTTGGACCTTCAGATCCCTAGATATAGCAATTTTCCCTAGGTCACATGTTTAAGGCTAAATCCTGAGAGAGGATGGAACCCTAAATTGAAGAAATCATATCTCCTAGAATATAGCGAATCTGAGGCTGAAACGTTTACACATGGTTCATAAGGAATTTATATTCATCCTATAAACATTTTGTCTCCTGATCCATATAAAATCTCGAGATATAGCGAATGCACCAAAATGACTAGTTTTAGTCTTTTAGGGTTTTTCAAATTAGGGTTTGACTTTCTCGAAGTTCTACCCAACCAAAAACTTCGATCTTGGTCTCTAAATTTCTATTTTGAGGAGGAGAGAAATCCTATGCTGGTATCACTCAAAAATTATCTTCTATGAAAATCCCTAATTTCCTGCAGTAGTGACAGGTCAAAAACTGAAAATGCCCGAAATCAAATTTTGCTTCGACAAAAAGATGCACCCTTCAATGGAGAGTTAGCCTAGCCTCCTTTTGCTGATGATCTATGGAGAGAGAGACAAAAAGTAAGAATCCATAGATTTTGTAGCTGCACAGTGTCTTGCTCTCAAGTTAGCTCTGATACCATATTACATTTTTATCATTTAATCAATATGATCTAGGATCTTATATGAGAGAATAATATGCACAGCAATAATCACAAGAGACAAGAGACACAAAGAATTTTCCTTTGGGAAACCATAAGGGAGAAAACCCTGCAAATTCCTTAGAGATAGAATGAGCACCATTATAAAAAGTAAAACCCAAATATATAAAGATGATCTCTAACAGCTATTCTCTCTCTCACTTGTGCAAGCTCCTCCTCTCTCACTAATGTGCTACAGTTGAGTGAGTGTGTGCTTCAAATAGAGAGTCTCACTCTCTACTTATACTTGTTTTCCACTTGACTTTTACTCTTACAGGGTTGACCTCACTAGGAGATTCTAATAACCCTAATACCCCTCAATTGTGGGGACTATTTCCCCGTCTTACAACGGAGGGTTAACCTCAATGACTTTACATAACTTTATTATATTAATGAATCTCTCGATCGAAGGAACAAACATCTCCGTCGGGGTATAATGAAATACAATAAGAAAAATACAAGTGAATACATTCTAAAGTTACAAATACATCAACAATTCCCAACCCAAATGACCTTCATTTAAGCCTCACATTATGTCCCACGTGTCTCCTACTTCTAGAAATTATAACACACTACCATTAAAAATCCAAAAGTTATCCTGAGATGTAATGGTTGAATGTCAACATCATTGACGTTTCTACAACTATGATGAAAATATTTCAAAGGCATAAATGCAAAGAAAATAAATCATTCCAAATAAATGTATAACTACCTGAGCACCTAGAAGACATAACCATGAAAAATACTTAAGAACCAAAAGTGGGGGATGCTAATCCTCCTTTGGAAGTTGACCCCAATGTCCAAGTTCCTAGGAAGGAACCCTAAATATCACTCCATTCCTTATTAGGATTCTCCACACCCTAGACATTTAATTTGTTAGGATACATGAAGAATAATTGTGAATTAATAGTAGCAACAACCACAACTTCATTCATAGGATAGTGGCTGATGAAACCCATTTCTATGTTAGGCCCTTATCCAATTTTCAAATTATTATAGAAAATGGGTATACACTGAAATGTGGTGGTTTTTGTAAAAGAATGAAACTACCAATAGGTGATTTGTAACACCCTGGTTTTGACCTCATTTTCATTTAAATAATATGATGTAAATAATCATGGTGTGGAGCTCAAGGCAAAATCCCCACCATCGATTTAGTGTTTTGTTTCGGCGATTAAGATTTAGGCCGATGGTGTTTTTATGCTAGTTGAATGTTATAAGTTTGGACATCATGTTAAATCTTCAATTTTTAATTAAAATCCTACAACCAATTATGTCAATGCAACAAAATGAGATGGGGGCATGATTTTTCCTAAGGATAAGGGGGGGATTGGAAGATAGGCAGAAATTCGAAATGGGCAAAGCACCATTTTTGGGGAAAACGTGTTTTAAATTTTCTTGGGCAAGAAAACACTTGCCTTTCCCTCATGCAGTCGTGTCTCACCTTCCCCTCACAATTTTGGAATGTGTTGAACGTTTTTGCAAGGGGAGATTCTGGCATTAAGGCAGCAAGCAAAACCGATCTGAGTCTTGACCCTTCAGGAATTTTCTTGTTCTGTGAATTGTTTTCCTTTTTATGATTTTCCTGTTTGTTAGCCGTTTCCTGAATGTGAATGCCCAAAATCTGATTTGTGTTTTTTGAATTGAATGACCAGAAAACGGTTTCATTTTTGGTAATTCCAGTAGTCAGTCTGGCTCAGGAAATGTTCATAAATTCGTAATTGATGTGTGTATGTATTCCTTGGCTTCTGTTACGTTTTGTTAATCCCAAAACTGATATCGTTGTGTGTACATCCTCACTTGACATCTGAACTGATTTGGGGAATGGAAATCGAGTCTAGACTTGCTTGATAAACCTAGTGTGTGGAGGAAACTCACAGACCAATCTAGAGGGTTGGTTTCCTTCTTTGCATACCCTGAATAGCACTGGAAGGGAAGGCATGTCCTGAGGGACTGTGTAGCAGAGAAGGGGATGCTTCCTTGTGTTGGGTGTCTAAATGTTTAGAAGTCAGGCTAGATCCAGTGTAGGTGTCCTTAGCTCTAGGACTGAGCTCACTAGCTTAGCAGTTAGTCTTTCCACCTCCTTAGCAGCCTGATAAACCCAACTTGAATGATGGATTGACTTGTAGCCTGATAAACCCATCTGTTGGCTTGGTTGTGTCTCATGTGAATCTTGCCTAAGTGTAAACCATTGCCTGTATAATTCTGATAAACCCATCTATTGGCTTGGCTGTGACTTGTATAAACTTTGGCTATGTGTAAATCATTGCCTATGTAAGTCTGATAAACCCAATTGTGTTGGCTTGGATGAGTTTTATTATATCCTTGGCTATGGGGAAGTATTCTAGTGTTCCTTATTCCTTGGAGAAATCATGCCTAGCTCGGGGGTGGCAGTGTTGTTGAAATATTGATGAGCACACTGGCCTATGGTTGGGTGGAACGTTGCAAGGACATACCTGGTTGCGAGACAAGCGTCTAATAAAAATAAGTATCTCTTGTGTTTCAATGCTTGCAACTTTACTTGTTTGTAAATTAATATGAAATGATGAATGCTTGAATGAAATGTGTTGTGTTTCAGCTGTATATTTCATGAATGATGAATCTATGTGTGTAATTACTTCAATGAACTTTCTAAGTTGTTACGAAGTTAGATCGGTCGTATTGGTGATGGCATGGATGTTGGAAATCAGTTTTATACTTAGAAATTTTCATGAGCAAATCAAATTTCCACATTTTTCCTTCTGCAATTCCTTTTCTGCAACTTGCAGGATGCGGGGTGCGGGATGCGGGATGCAGAAATGTCGTTTGGAGAAATATGCTTTCTACAATTCCCTTCCCGCAACTTGCGGGATGGGGGATGTAGAAATGACTTGAGGTAAATTTTGGTTTCCACAACTTCAATCTCTGCAACGGTTATTCTGCATGTGGGATGCGGGATGCGAGGTGTGAGAGTGAAATTTTGATATGTTTCTGATTCCGCAAGTGAAGCTCTCTACACTGTTGATTTTCTGCAGGATGATTCTCCACCGTTCGATATATCTGTGATTAGGGAAGATAAAGAGTTATACACGGTCTGGATCAGAATATTAGCAGGGGAAATTCTTGCTTCTGTAGATCTTTAAGAAAAAAAGAATCAGGAATCATCATACGAATGAAGAATCAGAGATGGGTAACTCATGTAGAAGAGTTGGGTCGCGTTCTTTCCTCCGAAGCGGGAGGGGACGTGACACTGTGGTATTAGAGCTGTTGGTTGCAGCATTGGGCCTGGATGGGACGAAAATAAAAGTGGTTACAATATTGGGCCTCGATGGGCCGAGTTGGATAGTTACAGAGCTGTTGGCTTATAGTTCCAACGTATTATTGGATGCATGACAGAGAAAAACTGCCATGGGTAGCGGGTAAGTGATCTTGATTTTAATTATATCTAACAGTTTTGTTATCTAACACATTTTTGCAGAATTATAGTCACCTTCAGAAAGGGAAGTCTGATTCTGAATAGTTGGTTCGACCGTGAGGACAGATGATATGAATGATTATGCACGGGACCCCAATGTGCACAAGGAAGATGCTATGGGGGGGGATGTCAGAATTGGAAATGCTAAGACAGAGTCTAATGGGAGAAGGTTTCAAGATACTCTCCAAAACTTTGTAGCCACCATGAGAAGCCTCAGGGTGGACATACAGAGCTACAGAGTAGACAACGAAAGACTGATTAAGGCTCAGGAGGAGCAGAATCAGCTGAATGCAGACATATTTCACAGTTTGACAGACATTCAGAGAAATATGAACTCTGGGGAACGAACAGTAAAGCCAAAAGGAAGTAAGAACATTGCTAGAGGAATAAAGTGATCTCCCAATGGGTCATCTGACTCTGAAAAATCCACTGATGGTTCAATTTTTTCCTCTCATGAGAATAAAAGGAAGAGATCTCCTAGTGGGTCGTCTGACTCTGAAAGATCCACTGAAGATCCAGGGTCTTCATCTCACAGGGGTAGGAGGAATAGGTGTTACCCAAATTTCTCACAAGATGAATTCAGGAAGGAAAAGCCACCTACCTTCAATAGTGAGGTAAAGAATAGTCAAGAAGCTGAAGCTTGGATTTTGGGAATAAGATTATTCTGGAAACATGAAAGCTCGAGTAGCCATTTTCAATCTGACATGAAGAGCGTCTATTTGGTGGGAACACTTCAGGCAAGTAAAGAAGATAAATGAAAGGAATATTGTCTATAAATAGTTCCAAAAATATTTCAAGCAGAAGTACCTCTCTGACCGGTACTATGATGATAAAATCAAAGAATTCCATGAGCTAAGATTGGGACAGCAGACTATGGAGGAATATGCAAACAAGTTTTTTGAACTGCTAAGGTGTGTCAGGTATATTAAATATGAGAAGGTAAAAATACAGTGCTTTCTGAGTGGACTGCCTCAGTCCTACAAAGGCCGAATTGAGTTCTATGAACCCAGAACTCTGGAAGAGGTGATAAGAAAAGCTAAGTATTGCTATGAGCAAAGAAAGAGAAAACCTGACTACCAGAAGGCATGGAAGAACAAGATGAATGAGAAGTCTGATCAGAGGAAGAGAGGTTTCAAACCTCCTAACTTCTGGAGTCATCAGAAGCAACCATTCCAAGCTGAGAAGCATCCAGCTAGAGTAGTGGGAGAAAATACAAGAGAACCGCAGTAGAACAAAGAGCCTCTCCAGTGTTGGAATTGTGGAGGACCCCATCTGCACAGGTTCTGTCCACTGAAGAATGAGAATGCAAGGCCAACATACAATATTCAAGAGGCAGAAACAATGGGACAAGTAGCAAGGGTCGTACCTAGAATTTATGCAGAACTGGAAAACCGCCAAGTGGATCACTAGTCAACGGTGGTTGAAGTTGCAGATAAGATTGTTGAGCAATCTATTTCTATTTTGATTGACCCTAGTTCTACTCGTGGTTATATAGCTCCTAGAGTAGTGGAGGTTTGTGCTCTTAGGAAAGCAAAGCATAGCAAGTCGTGGTTAGTTCATCTAGCCATGAACTAAGAGAAAAATTAATGAAGTGGTGGAGAAATGTCCATTGATGATTAATGGACTGAGCACTTGTGTAGATCTGATCGTTCTACCACTTGGTTCCTATGATGTTCTCATTGGAATGGATTGGTTAGAATCTCACAGGGTGAAGCTTGACCATTATAACAAAACTTTTGAATGCATGGATGGAGAAGGGATCCCAGTAGTTATAAAAGGCATACCAAAGGTAATTTCTGTAAGGCATATTTCAACAATGCAATTGAAGAATTTTTGTAGAAAAGGTTGTCAGTTGTATGCAACCCATATTGAGCAGGCAGCAAAGAATGAAACTCTCAAGTTGGAATACTATCACATGTTGTAAGAATTCAGAGATGTTTTTCCTGATGCGATTCCAGGGCTTCCTTCAAAGAGAGACATTGAATTCCTGATTGAGCTTGTTCCAGGAGCAACACCAATGTCCAAAGCACCTTACAGAATGAGTACACCAGAAATGTTAGATCTGAAGATGCAGCTGCAAGAAATGTTGGAGAAAAAGTATATCAGGTCGAGTGTGTGTAACATCCCCAACCCTCCAACCGGAAAAGAGGACACTACCATAATACTATCTACCCAGGAAACTAGCCCCATGAACATACATATAAATAAAATTGGAATGCTTTGAACTAGAACATGCATAGATGCATAATTATGTATCATACAGCGGAAGCAAACTACATTCCATTCAAGCATTTAGCATGTTCATCATTTTCATTAAACAACAAATACAACTGCAGTGATGAAATAGACAAGAATATGTATCTTATGAAGAAGCTCGTCCCGCAACCAGCTATATCGTTGCAACGTTCCACCCAACCATAGGCCAGTGTTCTCCTTAATCTCTCAGCAACAATGCCACCCTCGAGCTGGGCATGATTCCTACAAGGAATAAGGAAACTAAGCAGGCTCACACATAGCCAAATATATGTCAAAACTCAGTCAATCCAACACGGTTGGGTTTATCAGGCCAAGCGTACACAAAAACACATAACGAAGCCAACAAGTTGGGTTTATCAAGTTATCAGGAGATGGAAATTCTGGTTGCTAAGCTATTGGGATCACTAAAGAGCTAAGGACACCTGCACCAGAGCTAGCCTAATTTCTAATACATCCACACACACCCAACACAAGGAGTCATCCCCTTCTCTGTAGCATAGTCCCTCATGCCATGACTTCCCTTCCAGTGCTATTCAGGGGGTGTAGAGAATAAAGTCAGCCCTCTAGCTCTGTCTGTGAACCTCCTGCACATACTAGGTTTATCAAGCACACTCAAGCTCCATTTCCACTCCCAACAATCCAAATACCAACCACTGTTCATGCACAGCAAAACAACAGCTCTGGGATTGAAAGGAAAACACCACAAAACAAAAACGGAACGAAAATTGGGTAATACACAACCCAGACTCAGCAATTCAACTCTAGAGTCATTTATGGCCCTATCATGGCCAAAAGGACTCAACAACAAACTCACAGTAGCCCAAATTCATGGGGAAACCAGCATCAATTTCTCAGATGCGTGAGGAAAGGAATGCAACCTACGCGAAGGTGGATTCACATACCCAGACCCACAATGTGAAGAGAAACTACACATAGCAAAAGACAAAAACAAAATTCACACACAGGAAACTTCCATCTGTTTGAGAGAGAGAGCCCAATGTGGATGTCTGATGATGAGAAAAACGTCCAGGAGCCCAAATCACGAATGAGAACCCACAACAGAAATATCGTGAAGGTAAAACAGCTTCCCTAACTCTTCGCGTGAGGGAAAATGGAAGAATGGGGTCATGGTCTCTTCTCCTCCTTCCCACATGAGGATGAACGTGCTCCTTGGTGGAGTGTGCGTGTGGGAAAGGACTGACAGTCCTGCCACACACCACTGCCCATACAAAAATGTTTTCCTAGGGCAATAACTGCCTCCAACTAACTCCAGAGGATTTAATTTGGTAGTTGAGACAAGGATAAGACAAAAAAGGTTGTTGAAGGAGACAAGGGATAAATGGTGAGTAAGACAAAATATAGGTGACAACTAAATGGGTTTATCAATTGACACTTGGCTGTTCCCCAATGGCTCCCAAGGGTTAGACAAGGACTTGGAGGAGTTCTTATGCAAGACAACCACGTGATATGCTATGAATCCAAAAAGCTGAAGGAGCATGAGAGGAATTATACCACTCATGATATGGAACTTGCAACCATTGTACATGCTCTCAAGATGTGGAGGCATTACTTGATGGGAAAAAAATTTGAGTTAAGGACAGGCCACTGTGGTCTGAAATATTTTTTTGATCAGCCTACCCTGAACGCTAGGCAAGCTAGATGGCTGGAATTTTTATGTGATTTTGATTTTGAAATAAAGCACATAAAAGGTCCAGGAGCCCAAACTCGCAGCAACCCAAATTCGTGGGGAAACCAGCAACGATTTCTCAGCTGCGTGAGGAAAGGAATGAAACCTACCTGAAGGTGGATTCACATACCTAGACCCACAATGTGAAGAGAAATTACACACAACAAAATCCAAAAATGAAATTCACACACAGGAAACTTCCATCCATTTGAGAGAGAGAGCCCAACGTGTATCTCTGATGATGAGAAAAACATCCAGCAGCCCAAATCATGAATGAGAACCCACAACTAAAAAATCATGAAGGTAAAACAAATTTCCCAACTCTCTGCGTGAGGAAAAATGGGGTCGTGGTCTCTTCTCCTCCTGCCCACATGAGGATGAATGTGATCCTTGGTGGAGTGTGCATGTGGGCAAGGACTAACAGTCCTTCCACACACCACTACCCATACAAAAACGTTTTCCTAGGGAGATAACTGCCTCCAACTAACTCCAGAGGATTTAATTTGGTAGTTGAGACAAGGATAAGACAAAAAAGGTTGTTGAATGAGACAAGGGATAAATGGTGAGTAAGACAAAAGATAGGTGACAACTAAATGTGTTTATCTATTGACACTTGGTTGTTCCCCAATGTCTCCTAAGGGTTAGACACCCACCCCATATCCTTAGGAAATCATTCCCTTTTCATTATGGTTGCATTGACATAGCTGGTTGTGGGTATTTTAATTAAAATTCCTATTTACATGATGCCAAAAATTATAATGTGTCGGATAGCACGATATACCATCGGCAACGATTTTAATTGCTGAAACATAAAACATTAATTGATGGTGGGGGTTTTTCCTTTAGCTCCACGCCTTGATTAATTACAATATATACATCATTTACATTTAATGCAAATGGGGTCAAAACCGGGGTGTTACATTCCCATCCCCCTTCAACAGCACTGTCCTCGGTGCTTTACAAAATTGAACAAAATGCTACACTAGTACCGCCTCAATGCTTCGCAGAATTCAACAAAAATGGATTTTCCAATCGCATGACATCCTCCAACTCCAAGGTAGCCTCTTCAGGACCATAGTGCTCCCATTGCACCTTTACCTTCCCTATGGCTCGGTTCTGGAGCATTGTGACCTTCCTGTCGAGGATGCGCATTGGCTCAAATTGGAACTCTCCCTCAGGTTGCACCTGGATCACATAACAATTTATCACATGGTTAGGATCATGTACATATTTCTTAAGCAAAGAAACATGAAAAACATTATGAGCTCTAGTGCTAACAAGAAATACAAGTCTATATGCAACTGGCCCTATTCTTTCAAGCACTTCAAACGTACCACAATATCTAGGTGAGAACTTGGCACAACTTCCAAGCTTCAATGAACTCTTCTTTTCCCTCACTCTGAGGTAAACATGATCCCCGACACTAAACTATCTATTCACCCTATGCTTATCTGTATAGATTTTCTGTATGTCCTGGGTTTCTTTCAGATTCTATCTGATCTTTACAACCTCCTGCTCCATCTCCTTGAGAAATTTTGGACCAAGCACAACCCTGTTCACTAGATTATCCCAAGTCCCTAGTGTCCTACACTTTCTACCATACAAAGCTT
This sequence comes from Pseudotsuga menziesii, assembly GCA_001517045.1. NCBI lineage: Eukaryota > Viridiplantae > Streptophyta > Pinopsida > Pinales > Pinaceae > Pseudotsuga > Pseudotsuga menziesii. Next base: position 331,177 of record LPNX010649625.1, read on the forward strand.
CATATGGACACATCCCCAAGGATGCTTGTTGTCCATTGTTATAAGCAAACTCTACCAAGTGTAAGTAATCTTCCCACTTGGTTGGCTTGTCCATCACATACATGCGAAGCATGTCTTCAAGCACTTGATTTACCCTCTCCATCTGCCCATTGGTTTGAGGATGGTAGCCAGTGCTGAAGTTCAACTTTGTAACCAAATCTGCAAACAACCCCTTCCAAAAATTGGAAGTGAACTTGACATCTCTGTCAAAGACTATTACCTTAGGCAATCCATGCAATTTGAAAATCTCCTTCATGAATATCTTTGCAATGTCATCAGTCTTATGCGTAGACTTAACTGGTAGGAAATGTGTTGCCTTCATCAACTTGTCCACCACAACCATGATGGAATCATGTTGTCTCCAAGTCATTGGCAATCCTATAATAAAATCCATGGAAATAATTTCCCATTTCCAGTCTGGAACTGGAAAAGGCTGCGACAAACCTGTAGGGTGTTGATGCTCAACCTTTACCTACTGACATTTCATGCACCTTGAAATATATTTAGCCATGTCCTTTTTCATTCCTAGCCAAAAGTACTGCTTTCTGGTTGTAGCAATTGTCTTCTAATATCCTGGGTGACCAGAATATGGAGCTTGATGGATTTCATCCATAACAACTCTCCTCAGCTTTGCTACATTTGGAATATAAATTCAGCCTTTATAAGTAAGAATTCAAGCTTCTTCCAACTTATATCCCACATACCTCTTCTCAATACTTTGTTGCTGCAATTTGTCTTTTACTTGCTCATACAATTCATCTCTAGTAGTATGATTAACAATCTGCTGCCTCAAATCTGATTGACAAATACTAAGAGATGCCACATGCATTTCCTGCAACTTCCTGCTGAGCGCATCAACTACCTTATTCTCTTTTCCTTTTATGTGCTTGATTTCGAAATCAAACTCACATAAAAACTCCAACCATCTAGCTTTCCTGGCATTTAGAGTAGGTTGATTGAACAAATACTTCAGACCACAATGGTCTGTCCTTAACTAAAATCTTCTGCCCATCAAGTAATGCCTCCACATCTTGAGAGCATGTACTATGGTTGCAAGCTCTAGATAATGAGTGGCATAGTTCTTCTCATGCTCCTTCAACTTTCTTGACTCGTAACATATCACGTGGTTGTCTTGCATAAGGACTACTCCAAGCCCTTGTCTGCATGCATCAGTACACACCACAAAATATTTCTCTGGGTTTGCAACTTTCAATACTGGTGCATTAGTGAGAAGATTCTTCAACTACTGGAAGCTTTCTTCACACCTCGATGTCCATTCAAAATTTATCCCCTTATTTTGCAAAGAAGTGATGGCATGTGCAACTTTGGAGAATCCTTCAATGAATCTCATGTATTATCCTACAAGTCCCATAAAAGATCTTATACCTGTCACATTTCTTGGAGTAGGCCAATTCATAATGGCTTCAATATTTTCAAGGTCCATAGATATACCCTCTTCTGAGATAATGTGACCCAAATACTGAATTCTATCTCTATATAAGTCACACTTGCTCATCTTTACATATAGTTGATGCTCCATGAGCAATTGCAATGTCACTCTCAAATGCTCTTCATGTTATTCCTCATTCTTAGAATAAATAAGAATGTCATCAAGGAAAACAAGAACAAAATTGTCCAAATACCTGCTGAAGACACTATTTATAAGGCACATAAATGTAGCTGGTGCATTTGTGAGACCAAATGGTACCACTACAAACTCATAATGTCCATACCTTGTTCTAAAGGTTGTCTTATGAGTGTCTTCATCCTTGATTCTCACCTGATGGTAACCAGACCTCAAGTCAATCTTGGAAAATACCTTTGCTCCTCTCATTTGATCAAAGAGGTCATCAATCCGACGTTCGGATGGACTCAGCTAAGTCACCTGATATTTTCCATACTTAGAATTTTTTTGAAATTCTCCCTGTTAGCTTGTGCTCAGCAGAGATGAACCCTGCCTCTGTCATTGCTTTTCATGGCCCATTGAGGTCCGTGTAGCAACGAAGCTCTGATACCAAGCTATAACGTCCCCAACCCTTCGACCAGTGAAGAGGATGCTACCATAATACTATCTACCCAGGAAACTAGCCCCATGAACATACACATAAATAAAATTGGAATGCTTTGAACTAGAACATGCATAGATGCATAATTATTTATCATACATCAAAAGCAAACTGCATTGCATTCAAGCATTTAGCATGTTCATCATTTTCATTAAACAACAAATACAACTGCAGAGATGAAATAGACAATAATACTTATCTTATGAAGAAGCTCATCCCACAACCAGCTATATCGCTGCAACGTTCCACCCAACCATAGGCCAGTGTGCTCCTTAATCTCTCAGCAACACTGCCACCCCCGACCTGGGTAGGATTCCCACAAGTAATAAGGAAACTAAGAAGGGTCACACATAGCCAAAGATATGTCGAAACTCAGTCAAGCCAACACGGTTTGGTTTATCAGGTCAAGAGTAGACAACAACACATAACCAAGCCAAGAAGTTGGGTTCATAAGGTTATTAGGAGATGGAAACGTTGGTTGCTAAGCTAGTGGGCTCACTGAAGAGCTAAGGACAGTTGCACCAGAGCTAGCCTAACTTCTAAGACATCCACACACACCCAACACAAGGAATCATCCCCTTCTATGCTGCGCATTTCCTCAAGCCATGACTTCCCTTCCAGTGCTATTCAGGGGGTGTAGAGAAGAAAGTCATCCCTCTAGGTCTGTCTGTGAGGATCCTACACATACTAGGTTTATCAAGCACACGTAGGCTCCATTTCCACTCCCAAACTATCCAAATACCAACCACTGTGCACACACAACAAAACACCAGCTCTGGGATTGAAAGGAAAACACCACAGAAAAAAACCGGAATGAAAATTGGGTAATACACAGCCCAAACTCAGCAATTCGACTCTAGAGTCATTTATGGCCCTATCGTGGCCAAAATGATTCAATAGCAAACTCACAGCAACCCAAATTTGTGGGGAAACCAGCAACGACTTCTCAGCTGTGTGAGGAAAGGAATGCAACCTACGTGAAGGTGGATTCACATACCCAAACCCACAACGTGAAGAGAATATACACATAGCAAAATCCAAAAATGAAATTCACACACAGGAAACTTCCATCCATTTGAGAGAGAGATCCCACCGTGGATGTCTGATGATGAGAAAAAAGTCCAGGAGCCCAAATTGTGAATGAGAACCCACAGCAAAAAAATCGTGAAGGTAAAACAGCTTCCCTAACTCTCTACGTGAGGGAAAATGGAAGAATGGGGTCGTGGTCTCTTCTCCTCCTTCCCCCATGAGGATGAACGTGCTCCTTGGTGGAGTGTGCATGTGGGAAAGGACTGACAGTCCTGCCACACACCACTGCCCATACAAAAATGTTTTCCTAGGGAAATAACTGCCTCCAGCTAACTCTAGAGGATTTAATTTGGTAGTTGAGACAAGGATAAGAAAAAAAAGGTTGTTCAATGAGACAAGGGATAAATGGTGAGTAAGACAAAATATAGGTGACAACTAAATGGGTTTATCAATTGACACTTGGATGTTCCCCAATGGCTCCCAAGGGTTAGACAAGGACTTGGAGGAGTTCTTATGTAAGACAACCATGTGATATGCTATGAATATAGAAAGCTGAAGGAGCATGAGAGGAATTATGCCACTCTTGATATGGAACTTGCAGCCATTGTACATGCTCTCAAGATGTGGAGGCATTACTTGATGGGCAAAAAATTTGAGTTAAGGACAGACCACTGTGGTCTGAAATATTTGTTTGACCAGCCTACTTTGAACGCTAGGCAAGCTAGATGGATGGAATTTTTATGTGAGTTTGATTTTGAAATCAAGCACATAAAAGGTAAGGAGAATAAGGTAGTCGATGCACTTAACAGGAAAGTACAAGAAATTCATGTGGCATCTATTAGAATTTTCCAATCAGATTTGAGACAACAGATTATTAACCGTAATGTTGAAGATGAAATGTATGCGCAAGTAATGGACAAATTACAGCAGCAAAGCCTTGAAAAGAAGTATGAAGGTTATAAGTTAGAAGAGGATGGACTTCTTACTTATAAGAGCAGAATGTATATTCCAAATGTGGCATATTTGAGGAGGGTTGTTATGGATGAAATCCATCAAACTCCATATTCTGGTCACCTAGGATATCAGAAGACAATTGCTACAGCAAGGAAGCAGTACTTTTGGGCAGGCATGAAGAAGGACATGGCTGTATATATTTCAAGATGCATGAAGTGTCAGCAAGTGAAGGTTGAACATCAACACCCAGCAGGTTTTTTACAGCCTTTATCGATTCCAAAATGGAAATGGGAAGTTATTTCCATGGATTTTATTATAGGATTGCCAATGACTTGGAGACAACATGATTCCATCATGGTTGTGGTGCACAAGTTGACAAAGGCAGCGCATTTTATACCAGTAAATTCCATGCATAAGACTGATGATATTGCTAAGATCTTCATGAAAGAAATTTTTTAATTGCATGGATTTCCTAAGGCAATAGTCTCTGACAGAGATGTTAAGTTCATTTCTAAATTTTGGAAATGATTGTTTGCAGACCTGGGAACAAAGTTGAATTTCAGCACTGCCTACCATCCTCAGACCGATGGATAGACCAAGAGAGTTACCCAAGTGCTTGAAGACATGCTTCGCATGTATGTGATGGACAAACCATACAAGTGGGAAGACTATTTACACCTAGTAGAGTTTTCTTATAAAAATAGATAGCAAGCATCCTTGGGGATGAGTCCATATGAATCTTTGTATGGCAGGAGGTGCAGAACACCAATAACTTGGGATAACCCAGTGAACAGAGTTGTGATTGATCCAGAATTTCTCAAGGAGATGGAGCAGGAAGTTGTAAAAATCAAAGAGAATCTAAAGGAATCCCAGGACAGATAGAAAAGATATGCAGATAAGCATAGGCTGAACAGAGAGTTCAGTAATGGGGATCATGTTTACCTCAGGGTGAAGGAAAAGAAAAGATCCTTGATTCTTGGGAGTTGTGCCAATATGTCTCCTAGATACTGTGGGTCATTTAAAGTACTTGAAAGAATAGGACCAGTTGCATATAGAGTTACATTTCCTGCTATCACTAGGGATCATAATTTGTTTCATGTTTCTTTGCTTGAGAAATATGTACATGATCCTAACCATGTAATAAATTGGGATGTGATGCAGGTGGAACTAAAGGGAGAGTTCCAAATCGAGCCAATGTGCATCCTCGCCAGGAAGGTCACAATGCTCCAGAACCGAGCAATAGGACAGGTAAAGGTGCAATGGGAGAACTACGGTCCTGAAGAAGCTACGTGCAAGTTGGAGGATGCCATACAACTGGCACATCCATTTGTGTTCAATTCTACGGATTGCTAAGGGCAGTACCAGCAAATATTTTTTGTTCAATGTTGTAAAGCACTGAGGACATTGATGTTGAAGGGGTAGGGGAATGTAACTCCCCAGTTTTGACCCCGTTTGCATTTAAATAATATGATGTAAATAATCATGGTGTGGAGCTCAAGGTAAAATCCCCACCATCGATTTAGTGTTTTGTTTCAGCAATTAAGATTTAGGCCGATGGTGTTTTTATGCTAGCTGGACATTATAAGTTTGCACATCATGTTAAATTTGCAATTTTTAATTAAAATCCTACAACCAGTTATGTCAATGCAACAAAATGAGATGGGGGCATGATTTTTCCTAAGGATAAGGGGGGGATTGGAAGAGTGGGCAGAAATTTGAAATGGGCAGAGCACCATTTCTGGGAAAAACATTTTTTAAATTTTCTTGGGCAAGAAAACACCAAGAAAATGGATTCCTTTCCCTCATGCAGTCGCATTTCACCTTCCCCTCATGATTTGGACTGTGTTGAACGTTTTGGCAAGGGGGGATTCTGGCATTCATGCAGCAAGCAAAACCGCTCTAAGTCCTGTTCTGTGAATTGTTTTCCCTTTTACAATTTTCCTATTTGTTAGTCGTTTCCTAAATGCGAATGCCCAGAATCCTATTTGTGGTTTTTGAATTGAATGACCAGCAAACGATTTCATTTTTGGTAATTGCAGTAGTTGGTCTAGCTTAGGCAATGCTCAGAAATTCGTAATTGTTGTGTGCATGTGTATTCCTTGGCTTCTGTTACGTTTTGCTAATCCCGGAACTAAGATCGTTGTGTGTACATCCTCTCTTGACATCTAAACTGATTTGGGGAATGGAAATGGAGTCTGGACTTTCTTGATAAACCTAGTTTGTGGAGGAACCTCACAGACCAATCTAGAGGGTTGGTTTCCTTCTTTGCATACCCTGAATAGAACTGGAAGGGAAGGCATGGCCTGAGGGACTGTGTAGCAGAGAAGGGGATGCTTCCTTGTGTTGGGTGTGTAAATGTTTAGAAGTCAGGCTAGATCCGGTGTAGGTGTCCTTCGCTCTGGGATTGAGCTCACTAGCTTAGCAGTCAGTCTTTCCACCTCCTTAGCAGCCTGATAAAACCAACTGGAATGATGGATTGGCTGGTAGCCTGATAAACCCTTCTGTTGGCTTGGCTGTGTCTCATGTGAATCTTGGCTAAGTGTAATCTTGATAAACCCAACTAGAAGGATGGCTTGGTTAGTATCCTGATAAACCCATCTCTTGGCTTCGTTATGACTTGTATAAAATTTGGCTATGTGTAAATCACTACCTATGTAAGTTTGAAAAACCCACATGTGTTGAATTGGTCGAGTTTTATTATATCCTTGGCTATGGGGAAGTCTGCTAGTGTTCCTTATTCCTTGGGGAAATCATGCCCACCTCAGGGGTGACAGTGCTGCTAAAATATTAATGAGCACACAGGCCTATGGTTGGGTGGAACGTTGCAGTGACATAGCTGGTTGTGGGACAAGTGTCTGATAAAGATAAGTATATCTTGTGTTTTAATCCCTGCAACTATACTTGTTTGTAAATTAATATGAAATGATGAATGCTTGAATGAAATGTGTTGTGTTTCAGCTGTATATTTCATGAATGATGCATCTATGTTTGTAATTACTTCAATGAATTTTCTAATTTGTTACGAAGTTAGATCGGTCGAATTGGTGATAGTCTGGATGTTGGAAATCAGTTTTATACTTAGAAATTTTCATGAGCAGATCGAATTTCCACATTTTGCCTTCCGCAATTCCCTTTCCACAACTTGCGGGGTGCGGAAATGTCGTTTGGCGAAATATTCTTTATGCAACTTGCAGGATGCAGAAATGACTTAAGATAAATTTTGATTTCCGTAACTTCGATATTCGCAACGCTCATTCTGCATACGGCATGTAGGATGCAGGGTGCGAGAGTGAAATTTTGATATGTTTCTGATTCCGCAACTGAAGCTCTCCGCACCGTTGATTTTCTGTAGAATGATTCTCCATCGTTCGATCTATCTGTGATTGGGGAAGATAAAGATTTATACACGGTCTCGATCAGAATGTTAGCAGGGAAAATTCTTTCTTGTGTAGATCTTTAAGAAAAAAAAATCGGGAATCATCATACGAATGTAGAATCAGAGATGGGAAACTCAGGTAGAAGAGTTGGGTCGTGTTTTCTCCTCCGGGGTGGGAGGGGACGTGACATGATTTCCATCTTAAGACACAGATGCTTTCTATCGACATGAGTGGTTGTGATGTATTTATGAAGGCATAATGTCTAAGGAATATGGGACCAATAACCTTGGATTTCAAGGAACTATATATCAATTTTTCTAATGAAGGATAGACACATCATCTCAAAGTATTATTTCAGGTTCTTCAATAATTATCTCCTCACACTGTATGGAGAAGTTATTGAAGAAACACCTCTTTAGTGTCATTTCACAATTCAATTCCATCCAAGGCATGGAAACACCCACATAGGACATTCACCCTTATTTGCAACTAGTTCTCGCCAAACATCAAGAGGTTTTTGAAACACCTAAGGGTTTACCACCAACCCATGGGGAGTATGACCATGTTATTCCATGAATTCTAGGTATCTAACCTCTTAATGTACACCCTTATCAACACTCTTTTGCATAAAATAATGAAATAGAAAATATCATTCATGAGTTTTTAGAGGATGGAAACATTCATCTAGTAGTTATGGTATTAAAAAAGGAAAGAACTTGGCTCATGTTTCCATATTTCCAGGATATTTATAAGTTAACGATGAAGGATAAATTTCCCATTCCAATCATTGATGATATCTTGGATGAGCTTCATGGAACAAATTTCTTCACTAAACTGGACCAAATTCGAATGAAATAAGAAGACACTCCTAAGACAAATTTCTACACCCATGAAGGTAATTATGAGTTCTTATTCATGCATTTTTTCATTTGTAATGATACATCCACCTTTTAGATGCTCGTGAACATTATTTTTTTACCTTTCCTCCATAATTTTGTGCTAGTCTTTGACGATATATTTATCTACAATACTGCATGGGAAGGCCAACTGGAGCATGTTGATCATCCCTTCCAATTAATCCAAGATCATCAATTATTTATGAAGCACTGCTATTGTGCTTTTGCGGTCATTGAGGTTGAATATTTGGGTTACATTGTGAGTCAATATGGAGTGCGGGTAGACCCAAAGAAAGTGGTATCTATGCAATATTGGACACACCCCAAAACTATCTATTATATAAAAATATATAACATAATGTGATATATAAATGTATTAATATTAATAATTAATAATTAATAAACAAAAATGATTAATTAATTAGAAAAAAAATAAAGAGATGTACCCTTTCATTTGAAAATGTACTATACGACTTATATAATATTTTCCAATGTAATTGTAAATCATCATATCTTCTATTATCAAAATATATATTCGATTATTTATCCATTCATGGAGCATTTGTGTTATTTACACTGGTTATTTCGGTAATAAACGATTTTTTTCATTTCATTGTTATCAGAGCCCCTTCTTAGGCATTTACTCTGATCCTGCCTTTGGAAAAATATTTCAGACCTTCTCTGAATCAGCTATTGGCCACACTCTTTCTATCAGAGGTTCTCTGATTTTGGATCTTTAACCATCATAGACCCTTAGCCATTTAAAATTTAGAAGTTTATCAAAGAAAAATTAATCTGCTATGAAATAGTCGTCAAAGATCCGAACTACTTGTCACCACCAATTGTGGTAGTAGTGTTATCTGGTTTGTGGATTTTATCGCATGATTGTTGGAAAGGTTATGAAGGTGTTGTTGTATAGTGTGATTGTTCAATTATTGTGCTATCGCCGGTCACATGAGAAGGAAAAGAAAAAATAATCGCAAAAATATTCTGCTACCAAATTAAACATAGATAAATCCATGTATTAAGTTACAGTTGGAATAATTACTTTGAAGAGACTCAAAATTGTAGACCTTTGTAGATCTTATTCGAGCCCAAACATCCAATTTATAAAAGTATCTTCCATAAATTGATTACGTTACTTTTTTTTAGACTTTTGGTTAGTTTCCCTTGCATGACGCAACATTTCCACACAATTTTTAAAAGAATGTATCGTCTCATTTCATCAAGTTTCGCAATTACTAACACACAATGTTATGAGAAAGTGTTAAGAGAAAGAACAAGAGATAAAGTCTTCCATAATTATACTTTTAGGACAAAGCAATTCTAAGGGAGAGGCAATGTAATGAATAAAATATATAATAAATAATCATCAATAAATATTAATAATTAAATAACTAATACTTAATGAAGAGACACCTTGATGAAAGGTTATGCCTCTTACGAAAGGGCACCCAACATGGTTATTTATACAAGCATCATTCTAATTGTAATATCATGTTTATCTTATCAATCATATAATATATTATTTTTCCTTTCATGGAGTGTTTTTGTTATTTGCACTGGTTATTCCATTTTATAGTTCCATTTGTATCAAAGCCCCTTCTTGGGCCTCCAATTGGGGATTTTATCCATCTAGTAGAGTTTCTCTACACTATTGGTCTTTGACCAAGAGTTCAAGCCTTTGGCCTTTACAGTCCAGAATCTGATTGAAGAAGAAAATAATCAAAGTAAAATCAAGGGAAGACAGTCCACAGAAATCAAGAAGGAAACACCGACTCTTTCTCCTATTCTATCACCTATTCCTTTGATTTTCTCCAAACCCTTCCCCATTCATCCTCCACTTTCCTTCCTCTCCCCCATGCGCATATCTCACAAACCTTCATTCTCTCATGTCCCACTGCTTCCACTCCACTTGCACGGTCCTCTCTTGCCACCACCTACAGCGCAGCCTGCACTCTGTCTGCATATCCCACCACCTCGTGCTCACACCCTACTCCCTCCTACCTCCTCTATCCTCCTGAATTCTTCCATAATCGCATACTCCCTCTACATATCTCCATCTACCACCGTGTATCCATCTGTAGCCTTCCCTGCCACACTATCGTCCTCCCTCCTCAACCCTCCTCTCCTTCTGCTACATCATATATCCTTCACCATGCCCTCCAGATCCGTGCTCCATCCATGGATCCCACCACATGCCTCTCCCCATAGTCTCTCACCCCCCATGCCCTTAAATCCTCACTAGTGTTCCCCCTCCCATACCAGTTCCCCACCTGCATCATCCCCAACCTGCACACCCCCCCTTCGACGTCACCTCACTCCATGTTGTTATGCCCTTGCACCTGCGACATCTACCTTGATCTTCCTTCCTCCTCTATTGTGTTACCCTCCACACAATTCCTTTAGAGGCCAACTTACACCTCCAATGCCCCTACCCTCAGTCGCCATTCATCTCCCAAGTTAATCTTCCATCACCATTTTCCTTCGGTTTAAACCCTAGTTCTCTCAAATTCAAAAAAATATGTAATAATAATATATTATTTATAATAATATATATTATTATATTTTAACCCAAATCTAATCCATTTCAAAAAAAGTTATTATTATTTTTAATAATTATTATTATTATTTAATATTTAATAATTGTCATTACAATTATTATTTTGTACAAAAGGGGCAGAAGAAGAAGTAAAAGATAAATAATACAAAATAAGACTAAAATTAACAAAGAAATCAAGCCAAGGGATACCATCTATAGTAAAAAAACAAAACAAAAAATCCAAAGACCCAATTATCGATGAAGAAGCACAATCAAAGGAAAATCTAACATTTTCATAAGAATACAAGTCCATTTGTAACCATGGATTATGGTTCATATATTCAAATAGAAGATGAATTAGTGCATTGTCAAAATAAAAATAAGAAATTACAAATGATAATTGACTTACAAAATATTCAAAGGTAGTTTAAAGACGAGATATTCTAACCAAGAAAAAATGGAAGATTTATTCATGTAGATTGAGAAATTAAAGTGTCTCAATCAAAAATCACAAAACCAAGGTATCAAGAAGGAAGTTGACAACAGTAAGGAAAAATAAGAACTAGCACATTTGAACTAACTCCTAAACGACAAGGATGAAGAAATTGTGAAAGTACAGAGAAAGTTGGAAAGTCAAGAATCATAGATATGTCGACATCAACAACAGAAGAAAAAAATCCAATAGAAATAAGATGACATTACAAAGGCACGCACATTGGAAATTACAAAAAGCAATAATACATTAACTAGAAAGACTAAAGAAGTATTTCGACTAAGAAACCATAACAAAACATTAGTTACAAATATTAAGAAATTAAAAAGTATTCGGAAGTCAAAACAAGTTAATGAATATGTTGAAGAGAAAATACTCAAAAAGAAAGAAGAAAATATTCAACTAAGAAATTTTAATCAAGAACTAAAGGAACAAATCAAGAAATTAAAAGAGGACAAAGTGTCGCAATAAGAAAAGTTTGAGAAGGTTAAGAGTAATAACAATATGTTAAAGAATAAATTAGAGAAAATCCAGAAGCAAGCATCCAGACTCTCAGGAAAACAAATTCAAATTGAGAAAAAAGAAGACAATGTAGTAAAAGAACAAACAACAAGAGCTCCTTATCAACACCCAAATTATAAAAATCATTTTAACTAACAATAGGGTCAAAATGAATCTAAACATAGGAGTTATGATCTCAAAAAAAGAAACAAACAACACATAATCAACCAACAAAGCAGAATGTGAGAGGTTCCATCCAACAAAGCAATCAAACAATGATGAAGAAGATAGATCTCCGATGGACCACTTCACAAATGATGCCACCATTTTTCTTGGGAATTCGTAACTCGTATTGTTTCATTTTGTTGAGTATCGCAATTACTAACACAAAGATCAAGAGATGTCATTACAAACAAGAAATCAGATGTAAGCCTCATCTTCACTAAGCTTTGAGGACAAAGCTTCCCTTAAGGGGAAGGTAGCGTTACATAAAAATATATAACATAATGTGATATATTAATATATTAATATTAATAAATATTAATTAATCAACATAAATGATTAATTAATTAGAAAAAATAAGGAGACACACCATTTCATTTGGAAAGGTACGATAAGGTTTATATAAGATTTTCCAATGTAATTGTAAATCTTCATATATTCTATTATCAAAATATATATTCAATTATTTAAATCCATTCATGGAGCATTTGCATTATTTTCACTGATTATTCTAGTAAGAAACAATTTTTAACATTCCATTGTCAAGCTCTTGTGAGGGTTCCTCAGATTGATCGTTTACTACAAAGAAAATTGTGAAAAACTATGGAAAATTTGCAGCTCCCTTAACAACATTGCTAAAAAGAACGCCTTTATTTGGAGTGACAAAGTTGAGTGGGCCTTCTCTATATTAAATGTTTCCATGTGCACTACTCAAATATTAGCAATGTCTAATTTTAGTAATACTTTTATCTTAGAATGTGATGTTGCATGTCGCGGTCTTTGTGTAGTATTTATTCAAGAAGGAAATCCTTTGGCCTTCACTAGTTAGCAGTTATGTGATAGCAATTTGGGAAAATATATGTATGAAAAAAAAAATATTGCCATCTTTCACACAGTTGACACCTGAAACCCTTATTTAATAGGGAGGTGATTCCAAATCAAGACCGACTATGATAGTTTAAAGTATTTCCTTAAACAAAGTTTGATGAAGGATTGTCTTTTCAAAATTAAAAATTATAGTAATTCTAGAATATCTATCTTCATCAACGTGGAAGGAAAAATGTTGTAACCTCTTTAAGATCTAATTATATTGAAGAATCAATTTCCCTCCCAAGCCTCAAATCCTTTACAATAAAGAGATATGACCAAAACTCAATTGTCTTCTTAGTATGTGTGAGTTGAGAAACTGACAATAAATTTTCTCTCAAACTATAAGCATTGTGGAAAGCATACCCGTTCTTCCAATAGATGCTTCAATCTTAATAAACCTATAAGAGAGAAGATTCACTATGGGTGGATCACATTTTGGAAATGGTCGTCAATAGCCAAGAAGATATATATATAATAGATAGCTCATCCATGAGCATTGACACATATCACAATTGATACATTATCTTCTCCTCAAATTGTTCCTGATAGGGGGAGATGATTCATAGTCAGAAACAAGTGAGCCTGAGACACAACTAGATTCAAAGGCCAAATTTAGAGTTGTATCCAAAAGACAAAAACGAGTCATGCCTTAGAGAAGCCATGAGTTTGTGGTATTCTGTGTCTAGTTCTGACACTCATAACCACCATGAGAATTTATACTCCTCACATTTTTCCTGATACGGGGGAATGATAGACCATCATAAATAAGAGAGAGAGAGAGAGATAGAACAAGTGAGTCGGAACAAGCGATCCTAAATAGATTCATATCCATGTTCAGCTGAGATCGATTTGGTTTGTGGTTAGCCAAAACTTACCCATTTAGTACAATGGATCAGATTTTACTACCATTTCGAAATGTTCTAGGAACCTCTAAGCCTTCAATCCAATTTTTAGAGTTCATGGTCATCACTAAAACCACAAATTATTAGAAGAATTTTTCTTTTTCTAGTCTTTGTAACATTCCAGGAACTACTGAGAATGAACTTGAGTCAAATCCAAGTCCTAGAGAACTGCTAAGTTATAATAAAAGTCATTGCTAAGTTCTAGGATTTGTGGTTAGCCTAAAACCACCCACTTAGTAGAATACATCAACTTCTTCTATCCCTTTTGGTTTATGGTCAGCCAAAACCACAAATTTAGAAAGAACCTATATTTAACAGAAGATGTCATCCTCTACTAGCTTGCTTGGCAAATTCAGATTGTCAAGTTGGAGATGTTTATACTTTTGCAATTGTATTTCTTTATATTTCATCTCTATTTTCTTGGAATCATATAAACCCATTTAGATTAAGGGGGAAACTGTTAGGAACCAAATCCTTAGGGTTAGGCATATTGTGCAATATTCACATGCAATGAATACCAAGAGTCATAGATGAATAGGAAAAGTCAAGAGGAGTCCAAGAGACCACTTGGAATACAAAACCAAATGCCATTTCTCATTGTATTTTTACATACATTGGCTAATGATAAATCAGTGTGCTTTCGCATCATTCATCTTTGTGCTTGTTGTTTATTGTGAATTTGTAGTTGTGTTATCCAATCTAATTATTTTCTTATACAGGAAGCTTAACATAGACAAAGGCAGAATAGCAAGAGAATTGAAAATTGGTGATCATGTGTTCCTAAAAGTAAGACCAAAGAAAATTTCCTTGAAGCTTGGGATATGTCCTTGGCTAGTTCTTAAATATTTTGGTCCATTTGAAATATTAGATAGAATAGGGCCCGTTGCATATGAGTTTGCATTGTTTGCCTACATAAAAGTTCATAATGTGTTTTGTGTGTCTTTATTGAAAAAACATGTGCCTAATCCTGACCACATTATTGATTGGATGTTGATTCACATGGAACAGGAAGGAGATATATACATGCTATTAGTGTGTATCTTAGACAATAAAGTCATGTTGCTCAAAAACAGGGCCATCGAACAGGAAAAGATCCAATGGACACATTACAACCCTGAAGAAGCAACATGGGAGCTAGTAGATACGATGCAAGATACATACCCACAATTGTTAAATTTTTGTATATGTAAATAGAGTTGATATGAACCAAGGATAATGCATAAATTAAGGGGAAGGGGAATGTAACACCCCATTTTTAACCCGAGTATGTAAATATGTAAATATTAAATAAATTGCTAGAAACCAGATATGAATGGTCCAACATGACTAGATTATGTAATTATATACATTTACATTGTGTATTAAAACAATTGTAAGCAATGTACTCATATGGATTTGGGGCTGCAAGTATGTGAAGGGATTAATGAAAGGAGTTTCCATTGTTATTTACTCATTTTGATTTACAATCTCCTTTTCAAGAAATTGCTACTTGTAATTGTTGAATCCCAGTCTTTCATTCTGGTTGTGTTGATTGAGTGTGATTAACTAATTTTCAGACTGATTGATTATTGGTAAATCACGGTTAATTGGTTGATCGAATAGATCATGCACTCAAAGTCATGAAGTCCTATATTGTTGGCGCCTCTAGTTTTTATAATTCTCAGTGAGACTACGAGTTCATTGACCATAAATCTTTCGTCAAGCATAACATTAACAAATGTGCTTAGTGGTTACAATATTCCAAATTATTAATGTATCCTTCAAGAGTGGAATTGAAGATCACTATTGTATCAGTGATCCCAAGTCTGTAGAATTTAATCAGAGAAATAATTGAACCTTAATTATAGAGGTCGATAGACAACAAAATCTAGATTATGTATAATAAGTGGATTCAAACCTAGATCGTGATTAGAAGATGAATCAAATCTAAGTTATGGTTGCAATCCTATATAGGAACTTTCCAAAACTAAGCCAAATGGGAGATAAGCAAGATTAATTGTGGATCGTATTGCCTTATCTTGGAAGTTGTAGAGACTACCAAGAGATGAAACTAATTTTGGCATGCTAAGAATTGTGGATAGGGGTCCTAAGTGTTGATTCCCTTGAGGAGGTTCGAGTTGTAATTTTGAAACTAAACTCATTTTTACATTGATTTGAGTATAGCACCCTATTATTACAATGGTGATATGAATCCTCTTTATCTTTTTCAATGATTTGGATGCTAGAATTTGTAAGTGGGTTTCATCAGTTGTTGAGTGTTTTATTTTTTAAGCTTGTGTGTAGAATATAGAAGATGCAGTTCCTTTAGTCATCCTTATGAAACTTATGAGTTCTCTGAGATAAAGTATAGAAGTAAACCTCGGCATTTCATTGACAGACGAATTCCAAATATTTTATACGAACACTAAAATAGGATTAGTCTATGCATCATAATTGGTATCAGAAATATGCAATGCAATCATTGTGTTAACTGACTTACATCAATTGGTATCAAAATGGTAATGCTCTTTGAAATTGGTTAATCTTTCAGATAAGGATAAGATCTTGAGTGGATATATCTTGGAAAGGATGTGTTTTTGTATGTTTTGCAGGTAGAAATAAAGATGAGAGGTGAAATTGGTGGTGACTATTAATGTTGGAGAAGTGAAGGAAGAAGAGGAACACAAGCTCTTAAGAAAGTGTGAAGGCGCAAAACCTGCAACTATTGCAGTTGAAGAGAAGAGGAATATCAAAATGTTCTAAGGAGACAAAAATAAGAATACCAAAAGTGTAGGTTTAGAGATAACCTAGATGGGGTATTAGGTAGCAGCGTAAAAAATACTTGCTATAGCAAAGACTTATTGCAACTTACATATTGAGCACCAAAAAGTTAAAAAATATGGAGATGATTATTACTAGACAGTTGAAGGGATTAAAAGAAGAAATAAGTCACAAAGGAAAGATAACAGGTGCTAGAGAATTTGACATGGAGATAGTTTTGATTAAGGAGAGACTTAGTATTATGATGGAGCTACTACAAAAGAAAGAAGACGAAGAAAACATGATATATGAATGGAAGATGAAGAAGAGGGTTAGATGGCTTATTGTGCAATTATTTGTAAGGAAACTCAAGAACATATTCAATGTCTGGATCAAAACAGAGGATAAAATTAGGGAAACTGAGTAAATGAAGAACTACTTGAGAGCAGGACAAACAATTTACATTTGTGAACCTAAGCATGGAGAAATGCTTGGTGATGATGTAGATGAGAGACCTGAAGAGAGTCTCTTGAAGTGCTTGGAGGGTTCAGACCAACACAAGGAAGATATGATAGAGGCATCAAAAGAGACATAGGAGTCGCAAGATTTTCAATCTAATTATTGGTTTGAGTGTATGATTGTAGGTTCCAAAGGATAGCTGCAATAAATTGCTATAATAGTGAACATGGAAGGATCGTCTCATGAGGAAGAGGCTTGCCTCATGAAGGAAAAGACAAGGAAATTAAAGATAATGAATTTCACATGATCATAGAAGAGGATAGTCCAAAAGATTTCCAAATTCTAAGGGATGGAATAGAAGGAAAATAGAAATACATCCTTATAATAGAATCAATGGAAGACGTAAATAATTTTCCAAAAGATAAAGCATGCCATACATCACTTAACAAGCCAAAAACAGTTTTTGCAGCCATTGAAGTAACTAATTTACCTTTAGTAAATTAGATTATATTAAATGAATATGAGAATATGAAATTAGGGAAATTTTGAGGTAAAAAATGGCCCTCAAAACACATAAAATGTACTATGAAAATCAACCAATCATATTTTAGATAATGACATCATCCCCCATGGTTGAGGTGACATTCCTTTTGTTAAAATGTTATTTGTCACATTTTCAATGGTGGATGAAAACCTGTAGTTAGCCATGGTAGTTTTATAAATACTTTTGAAATTATAAAATAAAGTACTTATTTCACACGTTTTCGATATAATAATATAATTATCCTTTCATAATTTTTGGAATAGAACATTGTATATACCAAGAAAAATATACATATACATTTGTAATATATAAATTTGAAAAAATAGTTTTTAATTGTTTATACTTGTAAAACATGATAAAAAAAAGACATTTGCATTTCAAAAACTCACATATTTTAAAGTATTTAAAAATTAATAAAATATTGAAAAGACATTTTATTTTTTTAAATATAATATAAAAGGAAATTACATATTTTAAAATTATTTTAATGCATAACACATTGTTAATACATATTTTGAAGGGTTAAATAAATATTTTCACATGTTTGATAATCTATAACCTATAGTATTTGGTGCAACGTGAAGCTTGGTATCATCATTGTATAACATATAATATCACGTAAATTTTTATATAATATTAACATGAGTTTGATAATATAATATATAAGTGATTTTGGTATACAGTATATGGTGTTAAAATGTAATATCATGAGAGTTTGATAATATTTAGCCTATAATATAATATACATAAAGGAAATATTTATTAAATATTAAATATATTATAGCATATATTATATGTTAAATATTACATATGATATTATATATTATTAAATTAATGTGATTTTATATATCAAATCAATCTTATGTGGTACAAGTAGTTTTCCATATACTTATTGATCGCTTAAGTTTGACCATCAGTTTGTGGTTGGTATTTCATGCTAAAATTGAACTGATTTCCTTGAAGTTTGAACAATTATTGCCAAAACTTGTTGGTAAAAGTGGGGTCATGATTAGAGATAACAGAAGTGAGCATGCCATGGAATCTACAAATTTGATTTGGGAAAACTTGGGCCACCAAAGAGGGTGTAAAAGTGGGTGGTAAGGCACAAAAGTGGGCATATTTGCTCAAACGATCTACTACCACCATAATGATTATTTTATTTATTGTCTCAAGGAGCCCCACAATGAAGTCCATATAGATGCATGTCTAGATATGGTTAAGAATGGGCAGTTGCTACAAATCCTTTGGCGACTTCATTCTTTCACCCTTATTCCATTGGAAAGTGTTGTAGGTGACAGCGAAATTATAAATATATTTATTCATGCCTCCCCAGATGAAAGATCGCTTAATCCTTTCATGAGTTTTATGAAATCCTAAGTGAATTGTAGTGGGTGATGAATTTAATTCCTCCAATATTATTGGTTTCATGACCAAATCTTATTTGAGAAAGATGTGATCCTTGTAGCTCAAAATATTTTGGTTCTATGGATACCTTGGTGGAGGATTTAGGTCTTCTTGAATCCTTTTGATCACGTGGATGGGGCATTGTAAGAACCAACGATCATGGCCAAGAACTCATAATGAACTTAATGACTACATAAAAAAAATTTGGGTATATCCACCTCTTTCATCTGGATTTGATTGTAGATTGAACAAAGGTCAAGTTTGGTGAAGAATTTGGAACCATGCAACTCATTTAAGAGATCATCAATTACTAGAATAATCATGAAATTTGTCTTTGATGGTGATTTTGTTGAGAGTGTGAAAATTAGAACACATGCACCAATCACCTTATTTTTTAAGGTCCACAACCAAGGGAGAAAAAGGGGACTTTTGCTAGGATGAATAACTCCTATTGTAGAAATTTTGAATGATATTTTCAATTTTGTCATTATGGGAAAAGGGGTGGAGGTAAGGACGTTGTTGGCTTTCTTGCATATTCCCGTCCCTCTCTCCAGGGACTCATACCTAGGTTCGGTACCTTCTACTCAGCACAACAAAGCCTGAGATATCGGCCCAACAGAGCAGTGCTCAGTCGACAACACCTGCGACACATATGTCGTCTCACCTGATCTCTCTTTATGGGTAACTGCCAGAACCACATTTCCGTAGTTACGTGGGAGGGTGTTTTAGTGTCTTAGCTCTGGACGAAGGCTTCCTACGAAGTTCGGGGGTGGAATCCTTGTGGTGACTGTGTTTTTAGCAGCTAAGCTACGATTCAACCTCTCTTTATGCAAATTTCATAATTAAACAACAGACATGTAGCATAATCATGTCTAATAATACAATGCAGCCATCATACATCTATTTGTTTATAAGCAAATCTACAGTCATTCATTCACTTCAAAAATCACACATATATCTAAGCTAATTTCAACATTCACACATATACACAGAATATAATGTGGAAACCCATCTGGGAAAAAACCACAAGGCGCTCTTCATCTAGCATGAGGAAATAGATGCACCCTTTCTCTGCGCACTCAACTACAGACTCTGTTCAATATCTTCTTATTTAACTTTACAGACTCTTTCTTTGTCTCATACTCTATGATCTTATCTTGGTATTCCTTCTATTCTACTTCTCCTAGTGATCTGCACACATCCTGGATCGACTCAACCTTCCCTACTCAACTGCGCACTCAGTTTTAGATCCCTTTACTTTGATGCACTCATCGATACAGAGCCATTAACCAAAACATCTACTGATTCTAGGTCGAGTGTCTTCCAAGAGCCTACTCTCGAATCCAAAATCTAGAAGTTATTAGAATCTAACCAAAAAACTAAGAAACCAACCAACCATATATATAGATTGGGTTCCTTCTTTTATAGCCTAATTACAGACTCAATACCCATCCCATACATACTTGTTACAGACTCAAGTACTGACTCGATACAGACTCTTTTATTGTCGTTATCTTAGCCGACTTACTATAACTAGCCAACAGGATGTCTTTCCTATTCTAGCAACCCATAATGAGAGGCACTATCGTCCTGACTTACAAAGATGCCTTCACGCGTGTGGTTTTCATCGGATCCAATCAAGCTCGTACCCACGTTGGTTAAGGCTTGTCACTTTCTCAGCATGATGCCTCATTGTCGCTTTATAGTCATTATACCATTTTCATGCCTGCTTCTGCTGATACTCTTCCATATCATCTCGTGACACATTCTATCCTTTTGTCGCAGCTTGCTTGTCTAGCGCAGCTTCCTCATCTAATGCCTTCTCTGCTTCTTCTTCTTCCACTTTAATTCCTCCATTGCAACATTCTTCCCTTTCTCCTTTAAGTTGTTTCCTCATTCGTAGCTCCTTCATATTCTCCTTTTGACTCTTCTCCATACTTAGGCATAATTCTACATGATTTTTTCCCTGCTGTCCCTAGGCCCAACAAGCCCCCAACACTCACATGTGGCTCGTCCCGAGCCATGCGAATCTATTGCTCCATGTTTTGACTTTCGCTGAGTTTGTTCTAAAAATCCTCCATGATTCACCAATTTCTCTATCTATGCGCGCACTTCTTCCTCTTTTCTCTACATGTCCTCCACCAGGTCGAAACTGACGTGTTTTGACATGTCCTTCTCCACGGATGCTGCTACTTTGCGCACCTTCTGATGTACAGGCTAATTTTATGTTCCTTATGTGTTTGACTGTATGTTTCTTCTCTATTTGATGCTTACTATAGTCTTTATATCTTCTGGTACTACTGTCATTTTTCTTCTTATCAAATGTGATTACTTACCATAGAAGTAGGATAGAAGGGATGAGAGAGTTATCGGCAATACCAATTTTCCTTGTTTGTGTTTCTAGCTTCAACTTCCAACTCATCCCATTTTTTCCATTATTCCCTTCAGATCTTCCACAGCATTATCGGTGAATGAGTATGCAACATCCAGGTAAGCCTTAGATCTCACGGCAGTCGCTCAATCCAGCACCTGGTCAATGTTTTTCTTTGCTGCAATACTGGTGAGATCTGTCATCCTCTACATGTAGTACCTCCTTCTACTGGAGTGTTTCAATTGAAATTCCATTTGGATTCATCATCATCTTTTGTGTTTTCATCGACTTATCATGATGATGGTGATGAAGTTGGCCTTTGTTTCTTCTCCCCACATTCCAAACATTCGTTCAGATCGGCAGTTCCTAGCAATGTATACTATGCATTGTGGCAAGTAATTCCACAGTCTCGTCTAGAGGCTTCGATGGGATGTCCTCTAGTCTTTGAATTCTTGTCATTGATTCTACAATCTCTCTCAGCTCCTTTAAGATAGTATTTCTCTTACGGATATCAGAAGGTTTCCATATGGCCATGCTTGTTAAGTTGGTTCGAGACAGTTTTTTAGGTAGGCCCGGAAGTGGCATATTCGCCAAGCATTTTCCAGTCTGCAGTAGAACATATGCGGTAGAAATTTTCCTTACTCATAACAGGTGTTACAGTTCCCTCCCCGGGGCTCCCAAGGCCATTAGCACCAAAATTATCACTATCCATACTTCTTCAGAAATATTCTTTAACTTTGTGCCTTGTAAACAAAACTCATTGTCGCATTATATGGGCGGTAATTGGGAATCGACCAACAGTAGATGATTCATTCCCGCAGTTGGCCATCAAATATTCACACACACCATCATCGAATAGCATAATGACAACACAAACCATCACGTGGGTCACCACTCTGAGTTCTTATGTGGAGGTGCAAACTATGCCGCCCCTTTTTGTTGTGACGTCATGGTACTTATAGAGGAAGTGATGCTCGAATTCTCTTGAAATCTGCTCGAATTCCCTTGGTGTCTGCAGATCTGATAATGAATGATTGTCACATCAAGAAGACTTCCAAATTAATGTGCCAATGGAACATTGGATTTAGTGTCACACTTCCCTCGCCATGTCTCCTGCGACAAGAACTCCTTCTCTTGTCTCATGCCCTTCCTCATCATCATCATTTTTTTTTGTGCGACCTAGTCGCAGTTATCAAAATAAGGCTTCAACCAGCTCCCATTGATGAGCCCTATGAATTATGTGCCATCTAATTTTTCCAACTTTACTGCTTCTCCCTCATTGATTTCCTTAACCACATATGGTCCTAAGCAATGTGTCTTCAGCTTGCCTGGGTGCTTAAAAATTTTGTTGTCATACATAAGAACAAGGTCTCAAACTGCAAATTTCTTGTTCTTAATGTGCTTATCATGTCATACCTTATGCCTTTGTTTTTCCACATTTTGGTGAAATCCTGCAATGAAGTGTTCTTCTTCCAAATGGATTTACTGAAGTAATATTTCTTCGACAATATCGACATCTGTCATTTCTGTGAGCGTCACCACTCTTAAATTTGGTACAATATTTGCCATGGGCATGACAGCTTCATGTCCATATACTAACTTAAATAGTGTCTGGCATGTTAATTTCTTACATGTTGTGCGATATGCCCCGAGTACCGTGAAAATATTTCGATCCCAATCATCCCTTCATGTATTGTAGACTTTGGTTAGCGCATGTTCCATAAACTTGTTAAATGCTTTGATCGCTCCATTTTCCCGTAGGTGGTATGGAGTTGTTCTTCTATGATATATCTAAAATTCATCAGTTAGTTCTTCAATCAATTGATTAAAAAAATATGTACCTTGATTGCTAATCAATATCTTTGGGCACCTGAATCTTGTTACAACATTCTCAAATAAGAACTTCATCGTTGTTGCAGCGATGCAATCCTTTACTGGTGCAACTTATGCCCATCTAGTTAGGTAGTCTTTCATAGTGATAATATACCTTGTTCCTGTACATTTACCTATTGGGATAATAGGTCCCATGAATTCAACATCCCACTTATCAAATGCCTGTAAAGTTATTTGTGGTACTAATGGCATTTCAGCTCTTCTAGATGGTTAACCTGTTCTTTGGAAAATATAACAACTACGATAGTAGTCCTGAGCATTTGTATGCATAGTAGTCCACCATGACCCTGGCTGTAATATCTTATCCATAGTCTATTTTTCGGTGTAATGTCCTCCTGCAGCACCAACATGTGATTCACTTAAAATCATAGGTCGCTCATGTTCCAAAACACAACGCCAAAGTATCTCGTCAGGGCCTCGTTTATACAAGTGACCAGCAATCAATTGGTAATATGTGGCTCATGTTACTAACTGTTTCTTATGTGCCATTGTAAATTCTATTGGTGCAAAACCCGTAGTGAGGAAATGTATGATATCTTCATATTGATCATCAAAGGTGGTGATCTCAAATAGTTGTGCATTAGGAAGATTATCTTCCAAACTAGTAGGTTCTTCTCCACTCTCAAGTCTTGAGATGTGGTATGGGCTTAAGTTCAATTGGCTTGGTTTGAAAATTATCTCAAATTCAAATTCCGGGAAGAGGAGAATCCATTAGTAGATCATCCCCCCAACATTGGCTTATTAACCAAGTATTTTAGTGCGGAGTGGTCAGTGTACATTTTAAAATGTCCACCCAACGAGTAATGTCTAAATTTTTGAAATGCATAAACCATCGCAAGTCCTTCCCTCTCTGTTGTAGTGTAATTCTTTTATGCAGTGGATAATTTCCTGCTAGCAAAAGCAATGGGGTGATCAATCTTTCCTTCCCCTAGTTGCATAAATACCACTCCAAGCGCAACAGAGGATGCGTCAACATGAACATGAATTTTTTTTCCAATATGGAAATACAAGTATATGTGTAGTAGCCATATTTCCTTTTAGCTTATCCAAAATCTCTTGAGTATTTGCATTGATCTATCCACTCAACTTTAGTGTCTTTTTTCAATAATCTCTCCACCGGGGTCGTCACTTGTGCATATCCCTTGATGAAATTCCTGTAGTATCTTGTATGTCCTAGTGTTGCTCTTAAATGTTTAATTGTGGTAGGTGGTGGTAAGTCAAGCATAATGGTGAATATAGTTGGATCAACCAGAATTTCGCCACGACAGACCACATGGTGTAGCAGAGCTCCAAAAGGAACACAGAAAATACACTTTCTCAAATTGAGGGAAATTTGGTACTGGCCGCATCATTCCAGCATCATTCTAAGGATTTCTACGTGATCCTTTATAAGACCTAATAATGTCCAGTCATCAAAGTAGACTTCCATAAATTTATGTATAAAATATTTAAATGCAGTAAATACAATTCTAGAAAAGATTGCAGGTGCATTCTTGTGTCCAAAGGGCATTACTGTGTCTTGATAGCATTCCCACTCCGTTGCAAATGTAGTCTTGTATCAGTCTTCTTTTGCAATTCTTATCTGATGGTATCCCGAGAATCCATATGTAAATTAATACATTTCTTGTCCTCCAACATTCTCCAGTACTTTATCTATGAATGGAGCCGAAAATGGGTCATGCAAATAAGCATCATTTAATTTCCTGAGATCAACATAAATTCTCACTTCTCTTGAAGTCTTCTTGTCATGTACTACAATGGGGTTGATCCATTCCGATTCTTCAACTGGTTCTATTACACATGTTTCTAAAATTTGGTCAAGTTCGGCTTTAACTTTCTCTTTGTAACGCGGTTTTAACCTGTAGGGTCGTTGTTTGATCGGTTTTGCGCCGGGCCTTAATGGTATTTTCATTTCTCCCAGCTCCCCTACTATTCCTTTCATTTCAGAAAAATTTGTAGGGAATAGATCCTAAAATTCATGTAATAAGTAAATGATCTTTCCCACAGTTTAGTCATCCCTGTAATCTCCAATATTAGCAAACATCGGGTTTTCATCTGACCCAATATTTACTTTCTTATTATTGAGAGGTTTTAAAAACTGGTTAGTGGAGATAGGAGCTCGTTCCACTATTCGTATACCTTTTGACTTAGGTATATTTATCTCAAGTGGATCATCATCATTCAGTTCTCCTGTGAGATTATAACACTGCATCCAGTTGTGTATAGTCATGTGGCATTAATGGAAATTCGTGTATGCGACTGGGATTTCTTTAGAGTTCTTCTTTTTTATTACTTGTAACGCAACATCAATTGTCAGGTGTTCATTTGTGAACTCAAATGTTTGGGTGAATCTTACAGCTAATATTTCCCATTTGATAGTTCCTCATCATAGATCTATTGATGTGTACTAGTTCCTTGGTACCATTTCCAAAGTATGGATGAATCGATGAACCCATTCTTGTC
This sequence comes from Pseudotsuga menziesii, assembly GCA_001517045.1. Taxonomy (NCBI): domain Eukaryota; kingdom Viridiplantae; phylum Streptophyta; class Pinopsida; order Pinales; family Pinaceae; genus Pseudotsuga; species Pseudotsuga menziesii. The sequence continues at coordinate 356,941 of LPNX010649625.1, forward strand.
ACATATATTCTTTCCAATTCAAGCGACAATGCTCAATATGTTTGACAAGGATTCATCAATCCTGTATATTTCTTATCAAAGCAACTGATCTCTTCTCCAAATCTGATCTCCATTAACCTTCTACACTGTGGCCATTCGGAGATATATTTTTTATGTGTACCCCACCATCTAGCGAGCGTAGCTTTCAGTGCGTAGTCAAAAGTGGACAACCGTCGTGATTATGTGACCTTTTCTTCAAATTCTTCCATAAAAGATGCAAGTTTAGGTAATCCTTCATACATAGGCAACATGCTTGCTTCAACTCCTACCCTGCAGACAACTCTTGTGATTCTTACACATCTTCTCATGGATACTTAATGTAGCCTATTATGCCAATTTTCGAGGGCATCGCCTAAGATGGACATAAATCAACTGATGCTCCGCCAACTTAGTTTTCCATTATCTTTTGGGTTATATAATATTCTTTCGAAGACATGATATTATAAAACTTATCTAGATAATTGTCTTTCCCTTCACTATGCACAGGTTAGACATATGTTTGTCCTTCTAGCAGATCAATTGGCGCAACCACTCTTATTTCAGAATCTTCAAAAGATAAGATTATCTTCTTGAAGTTTATAATATTTTGGTTGTCTATTGCCCAATCAATTCCTCAGAGTGCATGATATGGGTTTGTGTCATCGACAATGTCAATAACTTTGAAGTCGGCATATGTTCTCAAGCCTTCGACTTCTATAGGCACTTGCGACAGTCTACCAATCGGTAGAACCTTTGACTGGTTCGCAACCATTAGTTGAAAGGGATACCAGTCGAGTCGTAGGTTATTCATGCTCTCCCATGTTTGTCTTGTCAATATGTTGACATCCGAGCCCAAATCTAATATGATATAATCCATATCATAGTCTCCTATATGTGCAGTCATTCACAGTTCTTGGCCTCTCTTCAATTTTTTTCCTCATATGATTAACTCTTTTTTCAGGTCGCAAGTCTTTTTTGGTTTCTTATATTAGTAATGTTAGTTCTGCGACAACATCTTTATCATTGATTAGTACTAAACAACTTTTGAAAAAAATCTTTAAGCTTACTAGCCTTTTTCATTAGCAGCTTCCCGAGTAGTTTTTCAAATCGTTCGGGCATGGTCTTGACTTGTCCAAATGTCGACGAGTGATTGGCATCAACAAATTCTGGTCACACCTACAAGAATACTTCTTTGTTCTATTGGAAATATAGTGGAGCTTTATTTTGTGTCGCAGGTCTTACCTGCGGTTATCCTTATTGTGTATTTTGGTATGCTCCTATTGCAGCATCTCCTCTTATCACTATAGAAATGTGTGGTTCTCTTGGTTCTGCAGAAATCATCTGAATATTCGGATTGGGATTTGAATTCTAATTCTGCATCAGGTTGGGATTTACGATAGTTCTTGTTGGGCACTTGGGCAGACCCGGGTTAACGCTTTATACGTCGCACCAACAAAAGACCCACTGTGTTGGCCCTTTCGGCAACAACCTGCGCGCAAGTTGCAGTCTCACCAGAAACAGCAATGGGGTGCCGCAGAATCAGGTTTCTGCATGCAGAGAGGGGTATTACTATACCTTAGCCTTTCTAAACAATTATTAATCAACTTCTTACTACTTATCATTCATTCACATATAACTTCACAGCATAAGAAACAAACCAAACTTGCATAACCCACTACAGGGAATTCACAGCGAAGCTTAGTATTAGCAGAGATCTTATATTATCAGATATATTCAGTTTAATGCATGAAAATGACAGAAATAGGAACAACACAACAGAACCACAACACCAAATATAACGTGGTTCACCCCCAGTGTAGGGGCTACGTCCACAAACTACGTTTTATTCCTCTTTCCTCAAAACCACAATTTATCTGCGCACTCAGCTGCAGATTCCTTCAGCTCTTAACAGCCGCGCACACAGCAACAGGCTTCTGTGCACACAGCTGCAGACCTTTCTTACTTTCTTACAAAAACCCTCTGCGCACACAGCTGCAGAGGTCGTCCACGCACACAGCTGGGACTTGTCCTTTCCTTGCCAAAAACCAACCTTACTTCACGTTATCTTTCTTACATCAAAAAGCCTAACCTATCCATTTTCCATAAGCGCTTATTTATACTGCGCAGCTTTACAAAAACCATGGTCTTAAACCATGGGCACCCACAAAACCCTAAACCCTGAGTTTAAACCATGGGTTTATTACAAAAAGTGAGGGTTTTGACTTACCCTGACACCCCTAAGACTATTTTGACCCAAAGCTCCGCTTACAAATTAACCGCGGAGTTACCTAACATGGAGTATGCGCCCCAACAGGCCCCTAAGACTCACTAGTGGCCCGTCCCGGGACACTCGGCATCTGCTCTGGTGGCCGAATCTTCTGTGCGAGGGTCTGGAAACGACTGGTGAGATTATGCAGTATTTCATCAGTGGCTTGCTCCTTCTCCACCATCTCCTGTAATACTGAAGAAGAGTCTGTATCAGCCTTTTCCTGCGCAAAATTGTCATATGTCTTCAAAATTTTGAGCTGGATTTCCACAGCATTGGTCAACTCTAAGGCTTCATCAACCAGGGGCTGTAGCGCACTTTCCAACATTGTCACCTTCGTCCTGCAGGACTCGATCTCCTGCTGAAGTTCCTTGCTGCGTTTTACTTTAGCCATCTTCTGCATAGGTGGCAGCGTCTTGATCTCTATTCGGACTGCATCGAGCTCACCTTGGCGCATCTTGATGGTTTCCTGAATTTTCCCTACATCGGGATGATCCTGTAAATTTGCCCAGGCTTCTATGCTATCTTCCAGTAGTTTTGCGACACTAGCCATGTTGTCTGATATTTTTGTTGCTGAAGCCTTGATATCCTGCTGGCGCTGTTCTCGGACCTCTGGAGGAGTCTCGGGAGGAATGCGTAGTTGTAGTTCTGCAATCTGTTGCTGATATTCTATCTTCATCTGTTCCAATTCACTGTGGGACTGCTGGGCATAGTTTTTCATCTTAGCAATCTTCTGTTTTGGTTCCTCTGTTTCCTGTATGTTGGAGCCAGACAGACTCCGACATGCCTCATCCAACGCTTGCAGTAGCGTAGTTGTTGTCTGCTCGGCCTCTTTCTTCTGTTGCTCGATCTCTTGTAGGCGCGCAGCGGAAGTTTTGTTCTGCTTGATGGATTCCTCCAGTTGGACCTGTGACACTTGAGCTCGGGTATGGATCTCCTTTGTAATCGCGAGCTGCCGGAGGTGCAACTCTGACATAGGTAGCTTTGTATAATCAAGCTCTGCACTTATATTTGTCGGGGGTCGAGGATCGATGGCAGGCTGCATCAGAGTTGCACTGGAAACCTGTCCCTGGGGATCCCTAACTGGCCAGTGCCTACTGTCCTGCTGTGGGGGTGCCATAGTGCTGCTTGCCGTAGTACTGGGTGCTGGTTTTGCAATTAGCTCTTTTAACTCTGATACCCTGGTTGTGAGATTTGCGAAGCTGGCAAGATGTAGCTCCGCGAATTCGGACCATTTTTTAGTAAGCACCAACGTAGATTGTTCAAGAGCATGCTCTAGTGTACTCATCGTGACAGAGGCTTCCTCCTCGATATCTTTATCCTTTGATGCCTTTACCTTTTTGCGAGACTGCGGCTTGGTTACCTCAGCTACGTCGGGCGACTTGCGCTTCGTCGGTGGGGTAGGATCTGGTATGGTCTTGACCGACTCTTCATCCTGTTCATCTAGCTCATCCTGTTCACTATCACCATCCTGGTCATTATCATTTATCTGGGAATCACTTGGATCTTCGCTATCTTCCAACGGGCTTCGCTGCTGCGCCTGACTAGTACCTGCGCCAATATTGATAGCTGGAGGAACCGGAATAGAAGGTTTTTTCCCTAAATCTTTCAGCCATTCAGCCGGCCATTGCTGAACGATCTGCTGGATATCTAGTTCAGTGACTACATATGGTAATTTGAAACATTGCCGTTGAGGATCTGCACGAGCTTGAAGGAAAACATGATGCATGTCGGCGCTAAAGTGCGCAATCCCCTCGTACTGAGAGAACACCTCGTTGGTAAGGCAAGGTGTTCGCACTATCTCATAGTGAAGGCTCATAGCATAGAATACGAACACAGTGTTCGTCATCTGTTGAGTTTCCTTATCTGCGGATACCCAAAGGGAGGCGTACCTTGCTGCCCCTGGTGTGCCAGGGTTTATTTCGGCAAACTGAGCTTCAGTGGGTTCTTTCCATCCAACTAACGCAATAAGGATTATAAGCCATGAATAATGAAAAGGTCTACCTTTTTCTTGCGCATCGCGAGCATCCTCCAAAAATTCCTTCGCCAGATAGCCAGCCCAGTTATAAGTATACCCCTCGGCGCAGTTCATAGCAATCCTGATAACCGAGGCAGGAACTTCAGTTGGCCTGCATTTCCGGATAAGTTTGCAAGCTAAGAGTTCGGCTGCAAACCTAATGGGCTGTGCCTGAATCGCGGAAGTATGATACCCTCGTTTCCCTTTTGTCAGGCCAAACCGCTCCTTCATGGTTTGCGCGAGCTTTGTGTCTTCATGTTTGGAAGGAAACTCGGTTCCCGGATCTGGTCCTGCCATAGGTAATCTCGTGATCCTATGGATAAGGGCGGCATCAATAGGAACTTGTTGGTCCCCTATCCATAGATAGCCGTCATGCACCAAGGCTAGTAACTGCTTGGCCACTACGGTCACATGTATACCGCGTCCGAAATGGGGAATGTTGAATAGCTTGAGTAGGCCAGCTTTGTCCAAACCCGCAGCCCATGTTTGCACTTCCAGTAGCGTGACCTCATGGTCGGGGTACCTGACACGGTGCAAGTATTCGGCGGGGTCAAACTGTGGGAACTTGCTATAGTCATTGGTGTCATGATCGCTATACTTAAGCCGATCAATCTTCCCTGTCATACTGCCAATCAGCTGCACTCCTGATGGTAATGAAGGTGTGGCTAATGTAAACTGCTTCGTCCGCTGGGGTAGCGTGGTGCCTGGGCGAACAGGTGGTAAGTATGGTGGTCGTGGCGGCGGAATATTCTCACTTCCCCTGGCCGGGGCCTGGGCGGAACCAGAGGGCTCCATGGGAGGAGCTGGTGGTGTTTGCCCTGTTTGCTGCGGTCGGTCTTGGTTGCGTTTGGTGCGAATTTCAGTTCTAGACTTTTTCCTGGCAGACCGTGTCTGCATTGGCCGTGGTGGTGCTGGGGGAGTGGCTTCATAGTGAGCTATGGAAGGCGGCCGAACAGAGCAGGTGATCAGACCCTCTCGCTCGAATTCTCGGACCAAGGCGTCAATCTCACGTTCATTGGTCATGGATTCACTCACAAGGCTTAAAGGAATGCAGAATGTGATTTTTCCTATCTTAGGGATCTTCTTATACACACTAGCAATCAAATCGGGGAGGACAGTGCATTGAAGGCACCAAATCGGATAAAAATATTGTCCTTGTGAGACATAATTGCCAGTATCGGTCTTAGTACAGTCATTTAAAGCACTTAAAATCCCGCCGCCACCAAACTGGTTACCTCCCAACGGTCGAATTTTGGGCCTCGAATCATTTTCATTCTGTGGCAGAAGCATGGTCGCAGCCTCGGGGTGATAAGAAACGGCGGCCCAATAGTGTGCTGCGACCCAACCCGGCAATATCCGCGATAGGATGATTAAATTTGAGGTGCGACCATCTGGGCTCTGCCCTTGAAACTTACGTCGCACGTCTTGAGCTTGTCTTATAGATGTGGTGCGCGCGACCTCCTGGTAGGCTTTCCGTCGGAGCTGAATTCTTGTAGGGTCGTCCCCCC
>LPNX010649642.1:0-46287 GCA_001517045.1 Pseudotsuga menziesii
TTGTTATGGAATCTGCAGAAACAGGGAAGACTAAAAAAGTTGTCATTTATGAAGAAGAGCACAAGTAGATGATGAAAATTTTGAATCCCACAATTCAGACATGCACATGAATGATGTTCAATTTTCATCCCAAAATTCAGACATGCACATGGATGATGTTGATGAAGATGGAACTGCCATTGCAGCAGTAGAAACTCTATCTATGGAATATGTTGAGGAATTTTGTGAATCCTACACGGAACATTTTAGAAGACTAAGAAAATATAGAGGACATGCTCAAGGAGGCACTGGAGTATTTTAAAAAAACTAACTTTTGTGAGGGAATTTTGTGAACCCCACACAGCTGTGGATGATGAAGTTGAAGAACCTGCTATACAAGCAGAAGCATTTTCTCTTTAAAAGGTTGAAGAACAAAAGAATATCGAGGACATGCCCAAGGAGGCAATGGAGTATTTAAATAAACCTAACTTTTGTGTTAATGCAAGTACTACAGAAGTTGAGTGTAGCCATTTTGATGATACAAAAGAAAGTGGAGAAAATCCTATAAATGTTGAAGGAAATGAAGACAATTGAAATAAAGGAAGAAATTGAGAGTGGAATCAACAATCAAGAAAATTGCAGTGTGTTACAAGTTGTAAAGGAAGAAGTGTGCGCTATACTTGCACAATTAAAAGTTAAAAGACATGAAGAAATTAAGGTGGAAGGAGATTGTGTAGATTTTGAGGAATTTTAAGACATGAAGAAATTAAGGTGGAAGAAGATTGTGTAGATTTTGAGGAATTTTATAATGATTGGGAAGTAGTGTTTATGATGTAGAAGTTGTTGAATAAATTAAATTGGATATAGCTTTGGTGTCCATAAGTTTAGAAAACAAATTTGAGGATGATGCCAGACTTTCACATGTATAGGAAGCTGATATTGAACTTGAAAGTGACGACAACATTCAAGAAGTTGCAACATTGGACAGGAAAGAATAATCCAATGGAGCTTTGTTGAAGTTGTCAAACAATTTGAGTCAAGAGAATATAAATGTAAGTAAATATGATGATGAGTTGTGTTTTATACAGGAATGGCTTTTGAAGCCAAAATATCATCAAGAATATGTTAATTTGTTGAAGTTGTCAAACAACTTGAGTCAAGAGAATATAAATGTAAGTAAATATGATGATGAGTTGTGTTTTATACAGAAATGGCTTTTCAAGCCAAAATATCATCAAGAATATGTTAATAAATAGAAGGTTTTAATTGAACAAGTAGATGTCAAACATGAGAATGAGGTTGATGGCTTTGAACTAAGAAGAATACTACAGTGAATGTGATTGCTTGAAGACTAAGCTCAAATTTCTTTATGATTGGTTTAAAAAGCCTATGTATGTTGAGGAAGAAAAGAGTGAAGTTGAACCTGAAACAAACATGCATACTTTTGAGCATGAAGAACTCAATGAAGAAACATTGGATGAACATTTTGAAAAGTAGAGCGTTCAAGAAATGAGGCATTATTACCATCTAATGATCATGTGGCATAATGTTAATCCTAAAATTGAAGATGAGATAAAAGAAAATTATGTGTTTGCTTTTCAATGTGCAGATATTGAAGATAAAACTAATGAAACTGATGTTGAAGCATATGCCAATAAAAAAGTTAAAAAAATTGAAGATAACATGGACAAAAAATCTAAAGAACCAGAGAAGATGTTGAGGATGAAGACAAGAGTGAAGATGAAGATTAAGGACATCAAAAGAATTAGTCCCATAGAGGCACCATGAATTGTATGATTTTAGCTACTAAAGCATGTCAATCAAATGTCTTAGTTGTTAGTGTTCTTGTAAAGTTTGTAACTGTTGTAGGAGACTATGGTCGAAATTAAGGGGGAATGTTGATATATGTAATTAATTCCTCTCGTAGTCTCATATCGGATAAAGTCATCTCATTACCTATACACATGTACTATCGAGTAGTTGAAAAATTAATGTATTAGTTGTAGCATCTAAGAGAAAAATTGTTGAAGAAGCATATAGAGAAGGCTCAACCCTTCAAGCTGAAGAAGCATCTAGATAGCACAAATTTGCTCTAGAACAATCTAGTTATGCCATGCTTTGCTTATCTCAGAAGTATGAATAAGAGAAAACGCCTCCCGAGATTATGATTTAATCATTGTAATTTTATTTGATGTATTATGAAGAAGCAATAGGGCATAAACATGTTTTATTTTTGGAGCAGTTCATTTTGTATTGTTTTAGTTTTGTCTGGTTTTTGTCTCTAATTGAGAATAATTTATGGGCTTAACCCATTCATGCTTCCCCGCACCAACACCATCATGGACTTCAAAATAAATTTTATTAAATGCAAGAATATATTTTTTTATAGAGGATGTCAAAAGTGTTATGCATGTATAAACCCTAAAGAAAACATTTAAAAACAAATTAACATTATATAACATAATAACAAACTACTCACTAATAGCCCACTCGAGTGTGGCTCATTAACGATTCGTTTGATATGAAGTCACATGTTGTAAATAGAGGTCACAAGTTCAAATCACGCCTAGGCTTACCCATGTCCCATACTTAGTGGCATAAGTGTCTAATGAGAACTAAACATTAAGAATCCCTGAGAGGCACAACATTACATCACATTTTCAAAGTAACCATTAAAGTGAATCAAATTCCAAAGGAATGACATAAGCTCATGTCCAGTGCCAGGGAATGTCACTGGGCTTCATGAAGTCTAAACGTGCGACTATTTTATTTTTAGGTGCATTTTGATTGGAATCTAGTGAGTCCTTTTCAGAAAAATTGGATTTTGTATTATTGCGTCAAGAGACACTCTACAACATAGTATGGGGGAGATATTGCCACGTAACGTAATGTAGCACTACACCTACATGTTGATTGTATTTCTTGATTGAGTATAGTGCATTGATTTTAGTGCTATCCGGCTCAATTTAATTAACTATGGTTCTTGACATAATACAGTGCATTGATGTTAGTGTTGTCCAATTCAGTTCAATTGACTATGGCTCTTGATTGAGTACAGTGCATTGATTTCAGTTTTATCTAATTCAATAAAATTGGCTATGGTTCATGATTATCATAAAATCATTCATGTTATGATGTCTTCTCAAAATGGAGATATGGATGTTGTACATGTTGACGAAGTAAGAAGATAGACATGAGGACATGTTAGGAAACGTAGAGAGAAGTTAGTAGATATAACATATCAACAAAAAAATAACAAATAAGGCAAAAAATGAAAGACAAAAAGAACAGCAACAAATTTTGTCACAAAAAATGACAGCTCATCAAAAGAAGGAATAGAAAGAAAAAAATATGAGCAAGAGAGATCATTTTGACAAAAACAATCACAATAAATGGCAATTGAAGGTTTGCAAGTGTGGTTATTCAAAAAGTCGAAGAATATAGATGAATATTGATTACTCTATACAATCTATCTCTTATTGATTATACACACCCTCTTATTTTCTTACTATTTACATGTTTCATTATTCAAAAATGCTATTCATATTATTTCTCATTTAAGTTTTGAATTTGTCTTTTGCATACTTCATATACATAATCATGATCATTTACAAATTTAATGTGGCTTTTACGAACTGCAACCATCCTAGATCCATCTAAACTTCGGATCTATCATGCGTCGATAGGGATCAAATACCTCGAGGTGCAAACATATCCAATGAGACATAAACAATATAAAAGGTTTGCAACTCTTAGAATTTGGACTGGATTAGCGCCATGCTTTTCCAAGATTGCACGATGATGAGACAAGTGTATTGTCCAAATTGATTTTATGGAAATCATTCCAAATTCGAAATAAACAATTATAAAAAATATAAAAAAATAACATGTAGCTTATCTACATGGATAACGGGTTGCTCGTGGTAGTTAACTTGTGACCTATCAATATTCACCAACCATGAGTCAAGTGGATGTGCTAGTATTTATAATATTTAAGAAAAAAATAGGATGGTGATCATCATGCAACACAAATTGATTTATGTTTTAGCATCAAGATGCAAAGTATCAATCTATGTTGTTTGTGATCAAATTCCAACAAATATTAACATATCATAATCAAATAAATGTCTAAGAAAAATGGGGAACTAGATACGCCCTCTCTTCCGAAATCTTTATCCTAGGGTTTTAGAACTACTAAGGAAACTACCAACTCATTTCCAATGTGTATTCCCATGTTGCTTAAGTAGGACTATAGAAATCCCATTGGAACTTTACCTAGTCAATGAAATGATACCAATGTTGTCAAGTTTGTTGGTCCAGTATACAAATCGATTTAGCCATCCAAACCCCCTCATCTGATATCTACAAGTTACTTACATATATAATATAAGAAAGATTTGAAATATAATGACGCAAAAAATATACATGAAAAAAATTATGCATGTGACTCAAGGATGATGGCTATGCAAGATGTTAGGCTACCAGTACTAATTTTTTCCATTATTGTAAATGACCCAACAAACCAAGGTGATAGTTTGGCTCCCTTGCCAAATTTAATTGTACTCTTTTGTGACTTAACCTTGAAAAATATTATATCACCTTCATCATAACTTGTGTCGATCCTATGACTGCTACAATACCATTCCAATATTACAATATTGTTTCCACAACAATATTCTTCTCCTTCGATCGAAGTCAAGAACCTCTTTTTTGGTTCATCAATTTTTTGCAAGCCCGTGAGTGTTGCAGGAATCGAACTTTCCAGAACTGAAATCGATCACACTGTACAGGGACAGATCGTCTTCAAGAATCAGCAGTGGGGAGGTTGGCAGTTTTCGTGGGCTGCGTGCTGAATCTGCATGACTCTGCTTTATCAAGAGAAAATCAGCCAGCTCCTTCATGTTGAGTCCCCTTTGCTCAAATCTAGAGCTGATTAGGTCTAAGTTGTTGCTGAGTGGACCTAGGTCAAGGGGCAGTGGTTTCGCGGGATACTCTGCCTAGTCAGGAGCATATCAACCAACCTTCTTTCATGTTGATCTCTGCATGCACGTTGTGTTTTGGCTGTGGTGCATAGTGGGTCCCAGATCTGGGATAGAGAAGAAGTAGCATGCCAATGGGGACTCTAGAGAGTGGCCATCCCTCTAGGCCTCTCACGGTGTTCAAGAAACTTGTCACTGAACAATCCAAAAAAACTGCTAAAGGAGCCCCTTCAAAGTTTATCAAAAGGATATAGGATGTCCCAGTTGTTGCTCTTCCGCTGGAGGACACAATCCGTGTGGCGGTCTCATTGGTAGACCGGGCCTTGATCGGGCAATTCACAGGACTCTGGCTATCTCCAAAATCCACTGAGAGTTGGGTCCAAAGGAATTGGAGACCTTTGATCACAAAACATGTAGCCTCATACGTTGTTGGGAGAGGATATTTCCTATTCGACTTAGAAGATGAAGACAAAGATTTAATATTCCGGAATGGACCCTACTTCATGGGGCCACAAGGCCTCTACTTGAATAGATGGACCCCAGAATTTGATCCTAAGGAAGACATCCCCAAGGTTGTTCTAGTTTGGGTTAGGCTCCTAAATATTCCAATGCATTGTTGGAACCATAACTCGCTTAAATCTATTGAAAATACGATTGGTAGGTATATTGATATGGCAAACACAAAAGATCAATAGGCTTGTGCCTGCATCTGCATGGAGGTGGATCTAGAAGCAATCAAGCTAATGGTAGGGAACTAGTTCCATTTCCAAAAGCTGGACTATGAACAACTCCCTTTCAAGTGTAGAGGGTGCCATGAATACAAACATTTCTATCGTAACTACCCGCAAAAGCAAGATGCCCATCAAGAAAAAGAGGAAGGTTGGCAATCAGCCAAGTCGAGCAAGACTAAATCAAAAAATGGAGAAACACAAAGAAAAGAAGGGGGGAATAAGGATCAAAGGAAATTCATCCCAGAAAACAGGACCACTAAGAACCAGAGCAGATCTAGTGTTATAAAGGAGATATCCATCAATGGGGAGAAGAAAGACCTAGAAAAAGAAACTATTTCACTAGACCAATCTGAGAAAGAAAATGTTGATCTGATCCAATCAGATTCAGGAGCAGAGACCGAAAAAGAAGGGCAAAATCAAGAAAATCTAGAGGAGGATACTGAATATGAGGAGGAGGAAGAAGAGGAAGGGGAAATCGAGATGGAAACACCAAGCATGAAGAAGGCCAGAGGAAGAAAATATTCCAAAGAAGTTCGAGAGCAATCCACTTATAAAGATAAATTGTAGGGCTCTCAATTAACATTGGAAAGGCTACTTCGAAACACCAGAAACTCTAGACAACAAGGGAATTCCCTAAATGGGATGCCCTCAACCACTAAAAGTAAGCAATGAAGGTCCTCTCCTGGAACTGCAGAGGCTTGGGGAGTAAAGAAAAAGAAGAAGCTATGAAGGAACTAATAAGACTAGCCCAGCCAGACATCTTACTGATCCAAGAGACCAAGATGGAGAAAGACATGTTTCTCTAGGTGAGTGAAATTTTTTGGAAGAAAGGAGGTAGATCTGCTGTCAACTCTAGCAGAGCCTCCAGAAGAATCGGTACGCTATGGGATGATCAGAAATTTGAACTTGTTGATGCCAAGCATAGCTCTCACTGGATTCTCACCACTCTACTGCAGAAAGAATCTAACACTCAAGTAAGACCCTTTAACATGTATGTGCCTGTCTCTTATGCTAATAAAAAGACTTGTTGGAACCTAATTCAGGAGGAAAGAAGCAACCTGCTGGGCAATGCCATCCTAGCTGGAGATCTGAATATCACCTTAAACCAAGCTGAAAAAAGAGGTGGCTCGGTGGTCAGAGACCCTATAAGGGAGCATGTTGATGATTTAATGCTGGATTGGGGTCTTTCAGACGTCATTCGAGTCAAAGGGAAATACACATAAAATAATATGAGATTGGGGTCTCAACACATAGCTGCCAGGATGGATTGGTTTCAGATCCAAGATACCTTTATCCTGTTGGGTTTGAACGCCTCTTCCAAAATCCTGGCTTTTGGAGGCTCAAACCATAAACCCATCATGCTGGAGTTGAAGAAGGATCAGAACCTCAGACCGATCCCCTTCTGATTCAGCCCTCTGTGGGCCACTCATAAAGACTTCAAAAGGATTGTTTCTGAAGCTTGGACTGAGCCGGTTTCTAGCTCTCCATTCTTCATTTGGGAAGAGAAGCTGCAACGAACTAAGAGATCTCTCAAGAAGTGGGAAAAGCAATTAGAAACGCCAGCGCAAAAAAATATGGATGTCGTGAGGAGGCTTGAGGCACACCAAATCAAGATGGAATCATCATAAATCACTGAAGATGATCATAAAACAGAAATCAAGCTGCAACAAGATCTTCTTGACACTTGTAGAAAGGAGCTCGAGCTAGGGAGATTGAAAGCCAGATGCCTCTAGCTCCAGGCAGGGGATCGTAACTCCGGTTTTTTCCATAATCAAGCTGAATCAAGAAATCAAAATTGTGTATGAGATCCACCCTGAGGACCAAGTCATCCAAAATTTTGAAGATATTAATGTCAAAGCCACTCACGACTTTAAAGAAATCTATTCAGCAAAGGCTAGCACCAATGCTGACAGCATGCTCTTGGATTTAGTTCCTAAAACTGTGAAAACCAAGCATAATGACAAGCCGACCAAAAATATCTCGATGGAAAAGTTGAAGGAAGCTGTGGAAGAAATGAAAGATGATAAGGTCCCTGGCCGAGATGGGTTCAACGCAACATTCATCAAAATCTGCTGGTGTATTATTCAAAAGGACTTATTCAAAATGGTGACAAAATCTCAAACGGGTGACATAGTAGGTGGAAGCACTAACTATGCTTTTCTTGCGCTAATCCCCAAAGAGAAAGAGGCGAACTCCTTGGAAAGGTTTCGCCCAATCTCCCTATGCAACATTGGTTACAAGATAATAACCAAAATCATTGCTAGGAGGTTATCAGGAGTCCTATCCCAGAGAACCAGGGAGGCTTCATCAAAGGCGGGAGAATCTGGGATAACATAATCCTCATCCAAGAGGCTATCCAATCCAGCATGGATAATGGTGAAAAAGGTATGGTGGTGAAGATTGATCTAGCCAATGCATTTGACCAAGTATCCCTTCCCTTTCCCCTCAATGTAATGGATAGGTATGGTTTTGATCTGAGCTTGATCAGATGTGTCAAAGCCTGCATCAACTCGCCCTGGATTGCCCCTCTTATCAATGGCAGAGCGGCTAGCTTCTTCCAAGCCTCCCGAGGGTTGAGACAAGGCTTCCTTCTGTTGCCATTGCTCTACACAATCCAAGATTCTGTTCTCAACCTCCAACTCGAGCAAGCAAGGAGCGACCAAGATCTAATTGGCATCCACATGGCCAGAGGAAGTAAAGATATCAACCATGCTTAGTTTGCAGATGATACTATCCTTCTAGGTGGGGCTAGTCAGCTCATAGCCCGGAGATTCAAAGCTGAACTGGACCAATAATGCTAAGCTTCGGGAAGCAAATTAAATATTAGGAAAAGCTTGATCTACAGCTGGAATATCAACCCGAGGGAGATGTATGGAATTTCACGAATACTAGAGATAGAAGGAGTAACCTTTTGACACTCTTTTAAATACCTTTGGATCCCAATCTTCAGAAATAAACCGAAGAGCTCATACTTGAACCCATTGATTGAGAAACTCAAAAAAAGAATACTAGCCTGGGGAGCTGTTTGGCTAAATCTAGCCGGAAAATTGGTTATGATTAAATCTGTTCTCAAGAGTTATCCACTCTATCAGTGTTCTATTTTGTTGGTTCCTCCCAAAATACTTGCAAAAATTGAAAACATGTTGAGAACCTTTCTTTGGAAAGGAGGAAAAAAGGCGAAAGAAAAAAATTCGCTCTTGTCAGCTGGAAAACAATCAAACTAGGCCTCCAGATAAAAGATTTGAAGTTCCAAAATCTGGCAATGGGTGCTAAGTTACTTTGGAACCTGGTGGACTGGAAGCCCTCCTGGAGTAGTAAGGTAATATGGAAAAAATATTTTGATGGGCAAAGAATTAGGTGTTTGGATAACGTCCTCAGGATCAGGCATGGATCTCCAATCTTCACTCTCTGCTAGAAGGCGTTTCCAAAATCCCAAGAAGATTTGCACTGTATTCCAGGTAATGGTAAACAAATCAATTTATGGAAGGATTCAATCATGGGGAATATGATATCTACTTCAATTCCTGAATTTAAAATTTGGTGCGAAAGTATGGGTATCAACACGCTGTGGGATATTGCTGAGTTGGGTAGTAGAGAGTTGGTGTGAGCTCAAGTCCTTGAAGTAAGCTCACGTGAGGTTGTTAAGAAAAGAGAGGAGGGTTGAGTAGGTCGTTTATGCCTGAAACCACATATTGTCAGCTATTATTGTTGAAGCGGGCAAAAGAGCAGGGTGGAATCTGAGAGTTGAAGCTCTCCGCTGGAGTAGATATTGGTGAGTCCTGTTAGAAAAGAAGCTAAATACTGTTGCTATTTAAATAGCTTTTGATTATGAAGAAACTTTCAAGAAAGGAGCCCAATCTCCGAAAGAGGCTAAACCTGTGAGAGGGGTCGAGGACCTGTAAAGTCCTTGAAGGAAAAGACAAGCTCTGTGAAAAATGGAAGCCTATGAACGAAACTGAAGTTTCTGTCGAGGAAGAAGTTGATACGTATGAAAAAGTCAAAGCAACAACCAAAGTGGAAAGGAGCCGAAGCTCAGTGCACGAAGTTGCAGTACCTGTGAAAGAATACAGGTAAATTCTCTTATTTTTAAGATGAAGACAAAGTGTATTCTTTAAATTGATTTTATGTTATTTTTCCAAAATTTCAAAAAAATATAAGAAATAATGATTAGTAGATGAATGAATATCGTGTATCTATGTATAAATAACTAATAGTTGATGAATAGATACTCAATAATTGATGAATAAATACCCAATATTTTAGGGCATATAACTAAAAGAAAATAATATATATATATAGTTAAACTTTTTTAAGTAAAAGAATATAAAACATATCTTTGTGATTAGCCACAAACTGTCTAAATATACTAGTTATAATTTAACTATCAACCTTTTTATTTAAGTAAATATAATTATTAACATTCCCAAATAAATATATTCATTAACATTCGCATCATTTAAGGCAGGAACATCGGCACTACTGTGGCACTTTAATTAAAAAATAGTAATCTGTCAACCATCCACATGCTCTTAACGACTTGAAGATACACTTGGGATTTAGTTTAGGTCAATCGTATGTTAACTCATGAATCTAACTGTAATTCGTCATTTTATATAAAACATCGTGTAGTTTCTGTTGTCGATAGACATAAAGACAGGTCGTCATCGTCGACACTAAATCTGCCTCCATGCTTGCATCAATATCGAGCAGAACGGGAGCGGAAGACTATATATATATATATATATATATATATATATATATATATATAACTTTCTTTTATATATATACCATTTACATCTATCTCAGCTCTGAATAAGTGGAAAATCCCTGCGCGCACAGAGCTAAAACTGAAATTTCCGGAAGACTATATATATATATATATACACATGAATAAGTGGAAAATCCCTGCGCACACAAATCTAAAACTGAAATTTCCTTGAACAAATAGATTGAATTCAAAATTCCGTGATAGCAGAGAATCCCTCATGTGCATAGTGATTCCTTCTACTAATAAACTCAACATTGTGCATAGTGAAGCCTTGTTAACACGATCTCCTGACCGATATGAAGAATTTTGGATGTCATGATAAAGATTTTAAAATTCCTTCAATATTCACTTTTGACAATATACAACTGACATTAAAAGTTTCAACGACAAACAATGGATTCTGTCCGTTTAAACGGTCTCGCTCTCATCAATTCAATAAGAAGAATATAATGCGTGAAACGCCTATTGCCAAGATTCCCGACCAACCATATCAATCTGTGCGCCATGTAAGATCTGTGCATCTCTCATCTCTCACATTATTAAGCAGAGATAGGATAAGATATAAATAATTTATACTGTATTGGAAAGAAAATCTTATCTTTTTTCGAAAATAATTTGTATAATATTGTTTCAATTGATTTTGGTAACTATCCTGTTATTTTCTAATTTAATAGTGTTTAATCGAAAAAAAAGAAATTATGGTCTATAACCAAGATTTAAAGTCCTTTCAAAATATAGAGGTAATTAAAACAAACTCTTACACAGTTTAATAATATCTTGCTTCAAGAATATACTATTTCTAAATCATTGTCATTTTATAAATTTAGATAATGATAATCATATTATCTAATTAAGTTGTTAGGCTTTTTTATTTGAGATTCGGTTTAGATTATAGTTTATGTTTTTTCATTTATGGACCATGATGAGACAAATATAATGTCAAAATTGATTATAAGCGGTAGCTGATGAATGGATAACTAGTAACTAGTAGAGATGCATGGATAACTCATAGCTAATTAATGGATAATCAACAAGAAGATATATATATATATATATATATATATATATATATAATAATAACGCATGCTTGATAAATGGATAACACGAATAATGTCCATGATAACACTTAAGTCGTGATAACATGTACCTAGTCATGGATAACTAAGAGTTGAACCAGTTTAACTAAAATGATATAGGAATAAAAGAAATCCCTTACATTCCATTGCTATCTTTCAACCATTTGATCCATATCCATGTGATCCAACCACAAACTATATAAGTGTGCTAGTAAATAGAATAACTTTAAATTGTAAAGATTTTTATATTCTTTAATATATGCTTAAAAAACTTAAAATACTAAAATTATTAGCCTATTTTTTTTATACAATTTTCAAATTTTTATTAATAATGATAATGTTAATTATTCAATAGTTTTTATATAGTATGGTTTTATTTTAACTAAACGTCTTTAATGACTAAATACCTTTAAATTTTATATATAAAAAAAACCTAAATGGTTAATATATTTCTTTTATTTAAAAAACATTACTTTTAACTAATTAAAACAATTTTATTTCATATTTCCAAAATCAAAACTAGTTCCTATTTTAACTATACTAGAAAAACATGCATTCTTGTCATCTTGTTTATATTTAGTCATGGATAACTCAAGTTGAACCCATTTAACTAAAATGATATGAAAAATAAAAGAAAGCCATTCCCTTCCATTGCTGTCTTTCAACCACTTGATCCAACCACAAACTATGTGAACGTGCTAGTAAATAGAATAATTTTAAATTGTAAAGATTTTTATATTCTTTAATATATGCTAAAAAAAACTTTAAATACTAAAATTATTAACCTGTGTTTTGTTGATACAATTTTTAAATTTGTATTAATAATGATAATGCTAATTATTCAATAGTTTGTAAATAGTATAGTTCTATTTTAAGTAAACGTCTTTAATGACTAAATACCTTTAACTTTTATATATAAAAAGAGCTTGAATGGTTAATATGTTTATTTTATTTAAAAAACATTACTTTTAACTAATTAAAACAATTTTATTTCATATTTCTAAAATCAAAACTAGTTTCCATTCTAAATATATCATTTTGCAGAAAAAACATGTATCTATTTTTGTTATCTTTCTTATACCTAGTCATGGATAACTCAAAGTTGAACTAGTTTAACTAAAATGATATGAGGAATAAAAAAAATCCATTCCATTTCATTGCTATCTTTCAACCATTGATCCCTATCCACTTGATCCAAGCACAAACTATGTATGTACTAGTAAATAAAATAGCTTTAAATTATAAAGATTTTGATATTCGTTAATATATGCTGAAGAACTTAAAATACTAAAATTATTAACCTATTTTTTGTTGATACAATTTTTAAACTTTTATTAATAATGATAATGTTAATTATTTAATAGTTTGTAAATAGTATAATTTTATCACTAAATACTTTTAATTTTTATATATAAAAAAAAGCTTGAATGGTTAACATGATTCTTTTATTTAAAAAACATTACTTTTATCTACTTAATACAATTTTATTTTATATTTCCAAAATCAAAACTAGTTCTCATTTTAATTATACTATTTTCTAGAAAAATATGTATTCATTTATGTCATCTTTTTTATACCTAGTCATGAATAAGTGAGAAATAAAAGAAATCCCTTCAATTCCATTGCTATCTTTCAACTATTTGATCCCTATCTACTTGATTCGACCATAAGCTATGTAAATGTGCTAGTAAATAGAATAACTTTAAATTATAAAGATTTTTATATTCTTCAATATATGATGGAAAAACTTAAAATACTAAACCTATTAACCTATTTTTTGTTGATACAATTTTTAATTTTTTATTAATAATGATAATGTTAATTATACAATAGTTTGTAAATAGCATAATTTTTATTTTACCTTAACGTTTTTAATGACTAAATACCTTTAAACTTTATATATATAAAAAGCTTAAATGGTTAACATGTTTCTTTTATTTAAAAACATTTCTTTTAACTAATTAAAACAATTTTATTTCATATTTCCGAAATCAAAACTCGTTCCCATTGTAACTATATCATTTTCAAGAAAAACATGTATCCACTCTGGTCATCCTTTTTATATTTAGCTATATAGTCAATTACTTTTAATTAGTATTTAATCATAATTTCATTTAAATAACATAAATTATTATATTTTAGCTTTGAATTTATGGAATAAACTG
This sequence comes from Pseudotsuga menziesii, assembly GCA_001517045.1. Lineage (NCBI taxonomy): Eukaryota > Viridiplantae > Streptophyta > Pinopsida > Pinales > Pinaceae > Pseudotsuga > Pseudotsuga menziesii. Next base: position 13,699 of record LPNX010649642.1, read on the forward strand.
TGTTCAAATTGAGATGAATCCTAGGTTTGAGTGGACACTGTCGCCTTTAACTTCTTGATTAACAACACTCGAAAAGTGAAGTTCATCTCAATTTAAAAACACACTTTACTCTAAAAAGTCGAACTCAAAAACAGTTTAGTCTAAAAATTCAAACTCAAAACGTGGAGTTCATCTCAATTTGAACAAAATTCAATATGAATAAGTTATTATAGTAACCTCTAAGAGGCAGAAGCAAATAACATAGAAGAAAATACAGTTTTTTTACTTTGTGCTACAGCACTCAACATTAAACCAGCAAAAGCCCTAGCTATTTATCATTAATTGGTTAACTCAAAACTGCAAATTGGTGAACCCAGATTGATCAACTTGAATCCTAAGAAAATACTTCATCATTTCCAAATATGTCATTTCAAATAATATTTTCATTGGTGTAGGCTCACTAGCACATCTATTGAATCCATTACTCATCAAATATGAGTCTATTATGTTAGTACTACACTCTTGGTGCTTGCTTTAACCCATAATGTTATTTTCAACCTATATACTTTATTTTCATGTCCTCTTATCTCATAACCAACTGGTTGCTTTACATAAACCTCTTTTTCTAAAGACCCATTTAAAAATGCATATTTTACATCCATCTGAAATACTTTTCAATTATTTTGTGTTGCAATAGCTAAGACAAGTTTCAAAGTATCAAGTCTTGCTACTGGTGCAAAAGTCTCATTATAATCTATGCCAAATTGTTGACTAAAACCTTCTGCAACAAGCCTATCCTTGTATTTTTCAACTTTTTCATCATCATTCAGTATTGTTTTATAGGTCCATTTTCCACCTATGCAGTCCTTACCTTATGGTAAATCTACTCATTCCCAAGTTTCATTTTTCTCTATAACATCTATTTCATCATCCATATCTTTTATCCATGCATCTTCTTTAATTGCTTCTTCAAAATTAATTGGTTGATAGACAAATAATGCAAAGTTTGAATTCATATCCAATTCTTCATCATGTTGTTCCTAAATTTTTCTCAAGCTTCTATTTTTTTGTCCTCTACACCTAGATCTTGATTCTAATAATGTAGGATCAAATTCATCACTTACTTGTGAACTTGATGTATGTTGGCATCCATGTCCCAATTTCTCTTCTTGCATGAAATTTCTTGATGTTCTTGCTTGAGTTGAATTGAGACGTGTTGAATTCCTTCTTTGTGTGTTTGATGCAAGTTCATGTGTTGGAACATGTGCCTCTGGAATTTGTTCTCCACCTTGTACAACTTATTCATCATCTTCAACATGAGGTAAAACTACTCCATGTGTAACGGTTACATTAATGCTTCCATCACATGCTTTTTCATCCTTAAATTATACATTTATGCTTACAAATAGCTTCTTCGTAAATTGATCATAAAATTTATATGCTTTAGAATGTTGACTATACCTAATGATGATACAATTTTCACTTTGATTATCCAATTTTCTTCTAATTTCTTCAGGTACATGGGAGTATGCCACACACCCAAATATTATCAAATGTGACACGTTGCAATTTTTTCCACTCCAAGCATCTTTAGTTACTTTATTCAACACATGTTTTGTAGGAAACCTATTCAAAATGTAGACTAAACACATTAATACTTCTTCCCAATACTCATTTGAAAAATGCTTGGCCTTCAACGTACTTCTTTCCATATTCATAATTTCCCTATTTCTCCTTTCTGCCACACCATTTTGTTGTGGTGTATAGAAGGATATAAACTTCCTCTTAATGGCATGATGATTGCAAAATTCCATGAATTCATTCAACTTATATTCCCCACCTCTATTAGACCTCAACACTTTGCTGAGCTTTCCACTTTCCTCTTCAACCAAAGTTTTAAAATTCTTGAACACTTCAAACGTTTCTGATTTCTGTTTTATAAAATATACACATGTTTTTCGGTTGTAATCATCAATAAACGTTAGAAAATACAAACTTCCATCCAATGATGGATTTGGCATTGGTCCACATAAATCTGTATGAACTATCTCCAAAGGTTATTTTGCTCGATAAGATGTGCCTGCAGGAAAGGCTTCTCTATGATGTTTTTCTAGGATGCAAATTTGACATGAGCTTGTTGGTTGTTCAATTGATGGAAACCCTCTAACCATTTTCTTCCTATGCAACAGACTTAATCTTCTAAAATACAAATGCCCATATCTTAAGTGCCAAAGCTAAGACTGATCTAGATTTTGAGCTTTATACGCATTCATAAAATTTTGAATTTCACTCTTCATCTTAAGAGGAAACATCCTATTCTTAGTCATTTTAACCCTTGCAATCAATCTTTTTCTAGGATATTTGTCAAAAATAGTGCACATATTAGGATTGACGATTACCATATACCCTTTCTCCATTAGTTGTCCAATGCTGATTAGATCGCATTTTAGGCTTGGAACAAAATATACATCATTAATATTCTTTTATCTCCATTTTTGGAAAACAAATTAACCATACCATTTTCATTCACTTATAATTTATTGGCATCCCCAAGTTCCACTTCAGACTATACATAACTCTCAAAATTAGTGAGCAGCTCCCTGTTTCCAGACATATGATTATTGCATCCACTGTCTAGAAACCATACATCATTTTAATTTTCTTGTGCAACATTACAGTAATAAGAACTTAATCATTTTTGTCTCCATATTTCTCAGTCAGATTTGCAGCTTGTTTTCTAGCATTTGCTTCCTTCTTTTTACAATCTCTTGCATAAAAACATTGAAATTTATATTTAACAAATATTTGATTTTGTTGTTGATAAAGATTACTATTTCCGGTTATAAACTTTCCTGTATTTTGATTTTGGATAGACCTAGAACTCCTATTTGTACTTGATTATCCTTCTCTTTGAATTTGAGATCCACCTCTACCTCTATAGGTTGGCCTTCCTCTTCCTTTTCCTACATTTAAATGCCTTGAAGGAATTATCAATTGATAAATTTGAGTTTCTGTTTAGCCTAGACTCATGGGACAACAAATATCCTATCAATTCATCAATGAATAGTTGAGTCAAATCCTTGACTCCTCAATTGCCACAACCACAACATCAAATTTGCTAGGAAGACTTCTTAATAATTTTTCCACCACCTTCTTGTCAAATATTTGTTCACCATGAGTTCTCATTTGATTCACAACTGTCATTAACTGATTATGAAATTGATCTAGAGTCTGTCTCTCATTCATTTGTAGATTTTCAAAAAACAATCTAAGGGTTTGTAATTTAGCAACTTTCACCTTGCTTAAACATTGATAGACTGTCTCTAAAATGTCCCATGCTTACTTGGACTTGGTTACAGATGTAATCCTAGGAAAAATTGAATCATCCATAGCTTGTTGGATGAGTGAAATTGCCTTAGAATATTTCTTCTTGTTTTTCAACAAATATTTATGTGCTTGTGTTAAGTCCAAATACATTGCCTCATCAGGGGGTTCTACATACCCATTCTGAACTAAATCCCATAAATCTTGTGAACATAGAATATTTTTCATTTTAATTGAACAAAAAACATAATTCTTATTGATCAAAGGTGGAACCTGAGGTTTGCATGCGTTGTTGTTGGATTCCATGACTCAGAACCTCTGAAATTTATTCTTCTGTTGTAAATAGAATCCTTTGGTTTTTAATTTTCTTCTGGGTCTTCCCCTTTTGTAATCTTATTCTCCCCCTCAAACTGAGCAGTGCTAATTTTTCTTACACAGTTACTAGTTCCTTGGTTTTTCAAATCAAGTGAGGAATCACAACAATATAACTTCCTATACTCTTGAAGGCCTTTACGGGTCCAGGACTCCTTCTTTGCTAGGAATATATATCTGCAATTTCCTTGATTCAAAGGCTTTCATGCATCTATTTTCTGAAAGTGATCATTTACAAGCTTGATTCCAGTCACCAACATTACTCTTCCCTTTCTTACTTATTTTCCCTCTTTCCAAATTTTGGGTTCTTTTCCTTATAATCAAGAAAAAATTAAATGAAAACAAACTTTAGTTTCTTTTCTAACAACACTCACTAGTTTCCAACCTATCTCAGCAATTTGTTCTCCAATATAGAGCTTTAACTCTTAAGTTCCAGCCTTCTCTTTGTCTCACTCTAGAAATCATAGAAAATAATATAAGAGATGCCAGGCTTCAACCACCTCCTCTAATACCAAATTAAGAGGTAGAAGAAAATAACATAGAAGAAAATACAGTTTTTTAACTTTGTGATACAACACTCAACATAAAACCATCAAAAATCCCAGTTATTTCTCATTAATTGATTAACTCAAAATTGCATATATAGAACTCTGGACATTAATCATTCATAGATGGGTAGTCGGTTCACTAATTCTGAGAGGCATCACTGACCATCTCTAGAAACATCTACAACAAATAAATTCAATCCTTCTCCAGGATTCATTTGCAAGCCAACTTGTTCTTAGGAAGCAAAAAATTATCGTGTTTCCCACACCATAATAACTTGAAGCAATGTATTTGTTTCAAGAATTATTATGAATGTATTGAATTCTTGCTAGACATTATGAATGCATGAATGTATTTTATTCCATTGTATTTTCATTTGTTATACATCTCCATATGTCTTTTATTTCAATGCATTTTATTTGTGTCCATGGGGCTAGATGCCCAACTATCCCAGTGCAGCGTAGTCGCATCCTCTCCCTAGAGAGAAGGGAGGGGACGTGACAATTAAGGTTTTGTTGATCAAACAAGCATTTTAAGCTTATGTTATCTCACATCAACAAAAAAATTCTTTCGATGAGCTAGTGTCACCACATTTTTAGTGCATGTATGATTGCAACAAGTTCTAAGTCGTGTGTAGCATAATTCTTCTCATGCTCTTTTAACTTTCTAGATTTGTAGGCCACGATGTAATTTTCTTGAATTAGCACCATTCCTAATCCTTCCTTACATGCGTCGGTGCATACGATGAAATGCTTAAAAGGATCAACAATTTTTAAGATATGGTCGATGGTTAACAAGTGTTTTACTTTATTAAAACTTTCAGTGCACTTTTCACTCCAATCAAATTTCACCTTTCTTCTAAAGTGAAATTATGGGGTAGGATATCTTAGAAAATCATTCAATGAATTTTCGGTAATAGCCAGTAATTCCCATGAACGATCTTATGTAAGCTACATTTTTAGGAATTGGCCATTCATTGATAGCTTTAATATTACCAGGGTTGACTGATATTCCATCTTCAGACACTACGTGTACTATATATTGAATTATGTCTTTAAATAAATCACACTTGCTAAACTTAGCAAACAGTTGTTGTTCTCTTAACACTTGTAAAATTATTCTTAAGTGTTCTTCATGTTCATGTTTACTCTTTGAGTAAATCAATATGTCATCGATGAAGACAACTATGAATTTTTGTAAGTAGTTACTCAGAATACTATTCATTAAGCACATTAAAGCTGCAGGTGTGTTTTTTAAACCAAAGGACATTACGACAAACTCATAATGACCATATCGGGTTTTAAAAACAGTTTTAAAGATGTCTTCATCCTTGATTTGTACCTAATGGTATATGAATATTAAATATATTTTGGAGAAGATTCTTTCCCCTCAGAACTGATCGAATAGATCGTTTATCTAGAGTAAAGGATATTGAATTTTAATAGTCATCTTGTTTAATTGCTAATAATCTATGCATAATCTTAAATTGACATCTTTTTTCTTTACGAATAATACCGGTGCTCCCAAAGGAAAAACACTAGGTCAAATGTACTTTTTATCGATTAGCTCTTGCAATTGTGATTTAGGATCTGTAATTTCTATTATATTCATTCGAGAAGGAGCTTTCAATGTTGGTACCACTCCTGGTATCAGATCAATCATAAATTCTATGTCCCTTTTTCATAGGTAGTGCAGGGACTTCTTCCGAAAAGAAGTCTTTAAAATCTTTTAAGATCGGTATATCCTATATTTTAAGTTGGTTATTTTTATCTTTGTCATCCATTATATAGCTTGCAAAAATCTTGCATCCCTTATGTATAGATATTTTCATCTGCAAAGAAGAGATTTCTGTAACGGTAACCTTTCTGGGAATTCCTTTTACTTTAATTATATTGCCATTATCATCGAAGCATGTAAAAGTTTTATCATAACATTTTAACATAACCCTATGTTTTTCCAACTAGTCTATTACCATCAGCAAATCAGAAGAACCTAATGGTAATATATTTAGATAAGCATGTCTATTCTATTCATTCATCACAATTTCACAACTTTTCACATAACTAGTGACCTTCCATTTGGTACCTATGGTTCATTGTACCAGCCAAGATTTTTTAAAATTTTCTTGTGATAATTTACACAATTCAACAATCCTAGGTGATACATAACTTAAACTTGCACCTGAATCAATTACTATAAAAATGGGTTGACTCTTTATCATACCTTCGATTTCGACCATAGAAGTTTGATTGTCCTCTTGTCAATTCTCCAATGAAGCACTGATTCTAGGCATGTTTCTCGCCATATCCCCAACTGTAGAAGCTTCTTGAATTAAGTGAACAATATTAAAAAAAATCTTTCTTATGGGGAAGTCCTTAAAATAATGTGGCCCGCCACATTCCTTGCATTTTAATGTTCCCTCTGTGCAGTGTTTTGAATGTTCCCTTTGTGCATTTTAATTATTTTCTTGATACCCTTTGTAGTTATAACCAATATTTTTGTAAAACTTAGTATTATTCTTTCTTTGAGCAAAGTTTCCACTTCTTATTTTTTTCTAGTTAGGTATATTTTCTCTTTTATTCTTATTTTGATCATAACAGGAGTTCATTTTTCTCATTGCCTCTTCTAGCTTTTTTGGATTATCGTACTCAATCCTCTCTTTAAACATCAGAGGTAAACAACTGAGAAAGCAGTGTATTTTTTGTTTTTCATATATTATATAAGGAACATAACGAAGTAAGCTTAGGAATTTACTACAGAGTTATTTCATGGTCATAGAACCTAACCTTAATTCGTAAAATTCCTTATCTTTTTCTTCATAGTACTATTCTAAAATATACTTTCGTTTAAAGTGTTTCTTGAAGGTTTTCCATGTTACGTAACATTCTTTTATACCTTTCATTTTTTTATGTCTTCCACTAAATATCTGCTTTTCCCGTTAAGTTATTAGTGGCCAATTTTTCCTTTAATTCATTGGAATAGTTTTATCAGTTCAATGTTGGTCTTGTTCAAGCCAAGTGTTATAACCATGCTCTGACACCATTCTATCACAAACCTATAAATTTCAAACAAAAAAATAATAATAATGATTTGAGAATTGTAAATAAGAAGGAGCTGCGTTGGATGATTTCGCAAATCTCGACGTTTCGATCCCTACTCTGGGATCATCATCAGGAGACAACTGAAGCGTGAGGTAAAAGATCAAGAAGCCTGTCAGTATTTATAGTTAGTGTGAAGCATAACAGGTTCTAGGTTTTTTAAGTCGGTTTTAATTTTTAATTTCTTGTATTTTATTTTTAATTTTTATTTTTAATTATTCCTATTATGGAAAAATTAAAATAAAGTTTTGAATTAGTAGATTTAAATATGTTTGTTTTTATTTTAATTTTTAAAAACCTAGATTATTATGTTTAAGATATATACAAAGTTTTTATTAAGAGTTTTCTAGTTATTAATAGATTGCTTTTAAAAAGTTATAGATTTTTAATTTTTAAAGTTTATTAATATTAAAAAATTTAAAAAAAAAATTAATAACTTTTTATGTTCATAAATTTTTAAAAAGAGGGAATAAGCAGATAATCTAACAAAGGTTAGAAAACTAACTTGAAAGCGAAATTAGTTTTTAATTAAAGGTTAAAAGGTTTCTTGAGTAGGGGTGGCATGGAAAAGGTTTAGGGTTAAAGACTAAAAGTATGTTAGGTTTAAGTTACAATAAACTTTATTATTAAAAAAAAAATTGAATATTATTAAATTTTTTTTTTATTGATTTATATTTTTGTTAACTTTTAAAGTTAAGAGGTTTTCTTTTAATAATTAACTTAACCATGTGATTATTATCCTAAAAAGGGGGAAAATAATTTTATAATTAAAATTTTTCTCATGTTTTAAGAGAAGGTTAAATGAAAAGGCTTCAGGTTAAAGGTGTACAGAAAGTTTGGGGAACTTAGGCAAAAAGATAATTTAGGGTGGCAAAACAGTCAAGGGAAAAACCTTATCTTGAAATTTTTAGTTAAGGTTGGGAAGTTCTAATTATCGTTGGTGAAACGTCTTTCCTTGATTTGCAGGGAGTGAAGGAGTGGTTTCCAAGAATCACTGATTTTGGCGCCATCGTCTCTATTAAGGCAATTCTTATTAAGGTTAATTTCGATTTTCTCTCTAATTTTTCTTCTTAACAGGTTGTCCTCCCTAGCAATGACTTTGGCGTCTTCAAGGCAGATGTGGTGACTGGTTTTGTGCACGTGTTCCACAAGGGAAGATTTCTTGTGTCTATTATATCTAAGGTCGACACTATGTTCCTTAAACCTAGTCTCCATGGAGCGATCGGTCTCTCCTATGTAAAGCATGTCACAAGAACAGGGAATGGAGTAGACTACTTTGTATGCTTTGGGTTCGATTGGGTCTTTGAGGGAGTCTACCATAGTTCTAATGGTGTTGGGAGGTGTGAAGAAGACCTGGATTTTGTGTCTCTTTAGCGTCCTGGCTAATCTCTCTGTGGTGCCTCTTATGTAAGGGAGGAAAATTTTGCGTCTGTTAGTGTCCTCATTCTTGTCTTTATTCCTTCTCTTCCTTGGTCTTTTGGCAGAAGCTATTGATTTCTTAATTTGTTCGCTACTGTATCCATTATTCTTGAATACTTTCGTTAAATGGTCAATTTCTTCTTTGACATGATCCTTGTCTGAGATCCTTAGAGCTCTGGTTACAAGGGTGTTGATCACACCAACCTTTTGAGGTGGGAAGTGATGAGAGTTGGCATGTAAATACCTATCGGTGTGGGTCTTTTTCCTATAAACTTGGTGTGAGAATGAACCATCTTCATTTCTCGATATGAGGACGTCCAAAGAGGGAACTCTATTGTTTTCTTCGATCTCCATGGTGAATTTGATGTTATCATTTTGGTTGTTGAGATGTTCCAGAAATTGGTTGAGAGTGTTTGTACCATGTGGCCAGACCACATCTGTGTCATCTACATAGCGTTTCCATCTTTTAGGTTTGAGGGGGAAACTATTGATGGCACATTTTTCAAACATTTCCATGTAAATATTGGCTACTATGGGGAACAAGGGTGAGCCCATAGCTACTCCCTCGACTTGTTCGTAAAAAACTTGTTGAAAAGTAAAGAAGGTGGTCTTTAGACAAACCTCAATTAGTTTGGCAATGTCATCATCCGTTAAGTCTCTGATGGTTGTAATGGGTTCATCGACGGGAATTTTAGTGTAAAGGGAAACTACATCGAAGGTTACGAGGATATCATTGGCCTCGAGGGTCTCTTTGCAAATGTCTTGGATCCATCTAGTGGAGTCTTTCACAAAGGAGTTTGTTTTGCCTACCAAGGGTTTGAGCAAGATCGTGAGGTATTTGGAAAGTTTATAGGTAGGAGAGCCAATTGTGTTTACAATTGGGCAAAGGGGAGTGCCATTCTTATGTATTTTTGGAAGCCCATAGATCCGGGGGGAATTTCCTTCCTTGGGAAGTAGTTTCTTCTTCAGATCATCATCTAAGTTAGAGTTTATGATGGCATTGTGGACTATTTTGTGAAACTTTTTACATGGGTCTTTACTTAGTTTACAGTAGCTGCTACAGGCCAAGTGTTCAAGCATTTTATTGTTATAATCCTCTGTGTTCATGACTACTGTAGCATTACCTTTATCTGCTTTCATAATCTTTATTTGTTGGTTTTGTCTAAGATTAAGTAAAGTTGTTTTTTCTTCTTTGGAAATATTTGGTTTTGGAGGTCTTGCATGCTGAAGAATGACAGCACATTCTTGTCTGGCCTCTTCAGTGCTGTTTTCAGGAAGGTGTGTGACAGCATTTTCATTGCTGCACATGAGTTCTTTTACAGGAACCTTGCTTGGCACGATGGCAAAATTTAACCCATATTCCAAAACTCTGGTGTCGTTTTCAGAAAGAATGGCGTTAGAGAGATTGATGACATTGGTCTTCTTCACTTAATAGAACCCATCTTTCATAGAACCATTTCACTACAAATTTACAAATTTTGAAAATTTTCCTAAATCAGTCTACCTCTCCTACTGTTAAACCATGGATCTGAGCTGCATTTTGGCTAGGATACCATCTAAGAATGGAATCCATGACTTTTCATAGGGGTATTTCATCTGCAACTCATATTTTTCCCTGTAACTGTTGATTCTTGTCCCATAGATCTCCATTGTTAAAACCAAAATATTGGATACCACTCTGTGACATCCCCATCCCCTAATTCGACCAGTAGGACGGGACATTGCACTGATATAGGATTCCAAATTTTGACCATAACCATGATTATGAATTTATAACCTCTAAAATGCATGTGAAGACATGTAAATAAAAAAATAGCATAACTCAATCCACACACACAACATGCAATTACAAGCATAAATATCACAAGCATATAAGTAAGATCATTGCACATTAGATACAAAAGAGAATACTTATGTTTAACCAAGAATATCGAAGCAACTGGCTGTGTAAGATCAATTTTCCACACAACTGTAGGTACTCTATCCGACACATACTCTTTTTATTGAGAGACCACCCCCTAGTTGGTCTATGGGGCCACCAGGGTGAAGGAAACACCTATAGGATTCTCTCACTAAGCTCACAACCCATTATACTGCCTATGCTTAGCAAGAAAATAATACAAATCTCTATAGAGATATCACTCAACAATCACAATGCACTCCTTCTAACTTCCCCACACAACACAAGGAAGGAATTTCCCTTCACTAATCCACATTTTCTATAGGAAATCCGACCCTTACAGTGTTTACTAGTGTGTGCAATAAGAGTCCAACATTTTGTATGTTAATGGAGAGCCTCATGTAGCATAAAATATGGCTTCTCAAGCATCCAAAGTGGAAAAAATACATGGGTAGGGGGTCCCAACTTACACATCTCACCTATAACCATCTAATTTCCCTTCCCGAAATTCAACTCTATCTCCAATTTCTAATTTATGGGTTCAAACACAATTTGGTAAATGGTCATGAACAAGAACAAGAAAATAACTCTATGCAGTATGGGAACATACATGAGATATTGATAGATGGAGTGTTGACTCCAAGGAATATGAGATGATGGTGAAAATACAATTGACATAGCTTCTAACCATAAAAGAAAAGGACTGCTAGTAGTTGACATAACTGTCACAACTCCCATTCTTCAATAACTGCATGAATTGACTTTTCCCACCAATGTCACACATGCATTCAATGATTGGGTTTAATAGTCAAGAGAAGGTAATTGGTTCATTTAGAGAACATGGAATAACTTGTATGAGTTCTAAGTTTGACACATGGCAACATAGGATTCAATTTTCCCATAGGCTTTGCTTTCCTCTTCCCCTCTAGTGGAATCATTGCCCCTCTAGTTACCTTTACACAACCGTCTTGGACCACTTTATTATTTTCAAACATACTATTTACATACATTTCAAATTGGCATTGTAAGCCAACCATATGGTCCAAATAAAAATTTATACATCATACATGTCTATCCATTCACTAGTTGGACCTTGGCCTTGAGATCCACACTAGGAATTCACACTAGCATATTTACATCATTTACACAATTTTTTATTAAAGGCATTCCAAGTCAAAATTGGGGGTATTACAACTTAGTTGAGAGAAATTAGGGTTTTAGAAGTTTGATCCGTGTTTTATTTTGACCATGTCAAGGCTTGTGTCCAGTTTTAGCCACTAGTACATTAGGGAAATGCGAAATGATGAATACATAACCAAAGTTTCACTTTTTGGACTAAGTCATGGATTTTTGGGAAATAGGTATAACCAGGGTCATAACTCTTGAAGAAAAGATTGCGACCCTCTAGATATGGTTAACTTTTGTGCTTGCATTTCAATTTTTGGGTATTTTAATCACTTCCTTGGGTCATATGGATAATATCATATTGAAAAAGGTGTTAATTTTTTCAATTATGATGTATACTGGTGGCAAAGGTGATAATATGGTATGTGATAAAATTTTGATTTTTAACACTAGTAATTCATTAAACTCTTCACCAATTTTGCCTAGAATTCAAGGTAAAATATTTAGGATAGGTACTTTTGCTTGTTAGTTTCAATTTCATTCTCATTTTTGTAATGAAGTATCTATGTTCAAAAACAATACCCTTGACCAATCCTTCATGATCCATAGCCTTTTATTGGAATAAAAATATGACCAAAAGCCTCAATTTAAACCCTTCCAATATCCTCACTCTAACTCAAACAATAATACTACCTCTTCTTGAAATACTATTAAACACAAAATTGGTACCTACAACTCCCCTAAATTTTGACAATCAAAATTATTTACTCCCTATAGCCACATTCCTCATCCCAACACTTCATGTCATTAACAATGTTACCACTACCACAAAACCCCAACCCATGGCATTGCAAAATAACACTTACTACAATGCCATGATCAATCCAAAGACTTATTTTGTAATGAATACTATAGTGAATTAATCAAGGTCCTTCCTCACCTACCCTTTCTTCCCCAGTCACCCTATTCTTCCTTAATCGTCCTACCTAGCCCAACTCCACCAAATCCCTCCTTACTCTTCATGGCCTATTCCAACTCACCCTTTTCCTTATCTCTCCTGTTCATTCTCAATTTCCAAATTAAAGATCAACTCACCACTATAATTCTAGGCAATTAGATCCAAAATATCTCAATCTCTTAGATATTCGTTAAAAATGTGTAGCCTCCTACCACTCATCATCCTTCAGGATTATTTCCTTGTCTAGGTACAAATAGACAGTCCTCATTTATTGATAAACAAACATTTTTTTACTACCCCTTTTTGGGACATAGTAGACTATGATGTCTCTCCTCTTGATTGTTTATACTTACTCCTAGGTATTTTTTACTAGAAACAATGCATTTCCTATTAGTAATTAGAGCATCACAACATTGTTTTAAACATCCACACACAACATCGACACAAGATATCTTGAAACGCCACATTGTATGGATTTCACATCAATGATATATTTCTCTCTCATAGCATAGTACAATCGGGCCTCTGTATATAGTTAAAAATGTAAATGCAGTCAACCATAGTTAAACAAGGTCAATGTAGTCAACACTGGTCAACCGTAGTCAAACATCATTAACCATATTCAATCATAGTAAATCATGATTGAATTTGTGGTAAGTAAAAAAGTCAACCATTGGCTTTGTTTCTTACATTTTTTATGGGAAAAATGCACAATCAAGTTAAGGATCACTGTCAAACATTGTCAACCATAGTCATCCATGATCTACCATTCTCAACTATAGAAATTATGGTCATCACGGTAAACCAAGATCATTGAAAATCAATCATGGTCAACCATATTCAACCATGCTTAAACACAAACAACCACGACCAACCAAAGTTAGCATGCGTAATGCAAGATAATCCTTAATGAACATCAGAACCCAACATAACCATTTAGAAATGTGGCAATTCGACATAAGTAAGTCAAGATGAATGATGGAATATGACATAATCATCGAGGAATGTCACAATTCAACACAACACTTGATGAACATTAGAGGGAGACATAACATTGCAATTCAACATAACCCTCGATGAACAACATAATGTGGTATAACCAATCAACCGTAGTAACCCATGGTCAACCATAAATAACCGAATTCAACCAAACTAAATGCAACATAAACCTTAAAATCAACATTTGAATTCAACAAAACCATTCAATAATGTAGTAATTAAACATAAGTAAGCTAATATAATGTTGCGATGTGACATAGCCATTGATGATTGTCACAATGTGACATAACCTTTAATGAACATCATAATGTAACATAAATATTTATGAACAATATAATGTGAGGTAACCATTCAACTTTAGTCAATCATAAACAACCATGTCCAACTGAACTCAACCAAACTCAATGTGGCGAATGGATATGAAGTTTGGAGCTACAACATCTCTAGATAATTTGAACAAGGATAGAGAAAATACAAAAGAAATTTATAACATATAATATCAAAATCAAAGGCAATAGACCCTATCCTATCCTCATCATAAAAGTGAGTCTCTGACTCCCATTAAAATCATTGTTGCATGGATGTTGTGGTAGGGTATACCCCTCCTATTTTTGCAAAAAAAAATATGTAGAAAGATTTTATTCATGACCATTCAAATGGATTGGAGATATTCCATGATTAACCAGTGGGATATAAAAAAGTAAAACTTTATACAAAGGGGGAAAGTTCTTTTCATAAACTAGAAAGGTTCAATAGACAACAATAGGTTACAATAGCCTATCAATAAGAGGTTTGTCTAGAAGAGAAGGAGATGAAGTGTCCTCCCTTAGCTGTTTTAAGATAATGGGATTAAGGAGTTTACACCATCATGTAGGACCTGAAATGGACAAGGCCCCCAAAACCCAAGGGGTTAAATACATAACATATTTGGACTATGTTCTTTGATGGGGATGGATCTAAGACTGGAAATGGAGCAAGAGTGGTGTTTGCTAGTCTCACTCGAAAAACAAGTCCTTTCACATATATATACTCAGATTGTTTTGTGCAAAGAACATTGTGTAATATGAAGCATTATTGAAAGAAGGGATGGAAATAACACAAGCAACAAGATTCAAGCTGCATCAAGTTCATGCAGAGTCTGAATTTATCATCAAGCAGACTAAGGGACATCATCAATAAAAGAATATGACGTTTAAGCAACATCGTAATGTTGTTTAGAATTTAGTAGACCTATTTGATGACATTAATATTAAAACCATACCGCAAAGATATAAACTTTATGATAGATTCAATGGCCTCATCAACAACTTAATTTAGTCCTAATGAGAATATTAATAGTCCTCAATTCACTACATAGAAATGACACATCGTCCAATTGTCCCAGATAATTTGAATCATTGGCAAGTATTTGAAGTTGTTGTTTTCTCTTTTAGAAAAACAAGATAAACATGGGAGACAAGAAGCTCCCTAAAATTGCATCAAACTCTAGCTAGTGGCTTAAGTAAAGTTGGCATAAAGACAGTTCAAGTCTTTGCTAAAGCATAGGGGAGTTGAAAGGAATATATCCCTTTACATAATAATGATAATATTAAAAGTATTATTGCATTTAAATTTAAAACAAAGCTGTGGTTTGGTAAAAATTTAAAGGATAAGAGAAAATTAATATTACTACTATAAGGAGTTCATCAAACCTAATCTAGAAGATCACAAGTATCTATTTGTTTTAACTAGCTTAGGGAAGTTCAAATCAACATTGCTAAAATAAGAATAAACTCTCACTAGCTCTATAGTGATACATGATGTTGGAGGATCCCTAAAATGTCATGGGATGAAAAAATTTGTTATATTTGCGACACTAAGAGGGTTGAAGATGAAAATCACTCTCTTAGAATGTATTTCTTATACCCACATTAGATCACAATTTCAAAATATTTTTTATAATAATGACTTTCCTAACGTTTCAACTCATCACAATTAATGATGTAAGGAGGTGTCTCTTAATACTTGTGGAACATAAAAAAAAATTTAAAAAACCAATTGAGTCCTTACTTTTTTAAAGTTTAATATAAGAATAATGGACTTAATAGACTTAATAACCATCATCATCATATTTAATATTTTTTTATATAACCATTTTTTTAACCTAAATAAATTCTATTTGATTTAAAAATTATTTAATATAAAATTAATTATAATATTAGCTTTCTAAATATACTTATAATGTTTTCTCTCTCACATACATTAAAAACAAAAACATAAGTACACTTACAAAATATATTTATATTAAGGATTCTACAACATCAAAAGATAATTTACTAAATTAAAAATATAATTCTATTTTTTGTATAACTCATTTTTTTATTAATTTATAATAACAACTTTAAACTTAACTTTGATTACCATTTTAATTAAAAAAAATTAAGACTTTTATTTCAATTTTATTCTTTTGTCTTATTGTTTAGAAGAATAACAACATTCTTGACTTTAATAATGATAGGACAAATACCCAACATTCACAGTTATGTGTATTATTAATTTATAAACAAGAGTTTAAAGCTTAATTACATTGAATCATGTTTCATGTTTATATGAAAAATACAAATATGTTTTTGGTAGATTTTAATTTAATATAGAGTAAAAAATTTCAAAACATATATTGAAATAAGAAATTTATAAATATACGTATGTAAGTGTAGATTATTATATATGGTGATGATGATTTTGATGATGATTAACATCCAACTTTGATTTATCTGACTTAAGAAAGATAATACTCATTGGTTTACTTTAAAATCTTGTTCATGGGCTAAAAAACTTGATACATGGCATATATATAACTTAATTGGACAATCTAAAGTGTTTATTCAGTTTATCTCATGGACATAGTTACTATGGAGATACATTATGTTATTATTATTTTTTATACAAGGCATGTATACATGGATGTTTTTTGATGACTTTGATGGCTATGATTTGGTGATTATGCACTTGGACAGTTTTTGTTGATTACAGTTTGATGCTGATACTTATTGGAGAGCTTGCTGACAGCATACATGATATGGGTGATACATGTGAAGTATTATAATATGAAGCTGAAACATTTTTATGAAGTATTTGGGGACAAAATTGACTTGTTGTATCTGCAAAATAGTTTTTTGTAATTAAGACTTACATTTGTGATATTTTGTATAAGCGTTTTTGAACTTTTTGTATTGATCATATGGACACTTATCTTTTTTGGATAGTGGATCATCTCCAACATGTAATTTGTATCTAGTATGTAAAATTATGATTTTTTTTTATGGAATATATATACTTTATATTTTTAAATATTAGTAAAATAAATTTATATTAATTTATTTAACATATTTGTATTAGAATAAATATATTATTAAATATAAAATTTATGATGCTTTTTATTTTATTAATGATTTATTTTTGCATAAACATAGTTAGGTACATACAACTCAATATGGTTGGTCAAGTTTGTCACTTAATGTAAAGTAACATTTCCATACATAAAAAGTAATTAAAAAATCAAGTATACTTTCTTGATTCTTAATAGATCAAATTTAAAATAAATCTATATCCATGCTAAAAAATTTATAGTTATTTTTTATTATATTTTATTTTATATCAAAACATTTTAACTAAATTATATTTTTTATTAAATTACAATTAAAATAAATATCTATATAAAAGTTTCTTTCTTATCTTATAGCTATCTGCTTCACTAACTACAAGTAAAATTATTATATTAATTATAATTGTGTGTTCAGCCTAAAATACAACAACTTTATATTAAGATAAAAATGGTCTCTACAACCTTTACATCTTCAAACAAAAGATCAAGGACTTTAAAGATAACCTTCCATCAACATTAAATAATTTTTAATTATAAAATTAAAAATTGATACATCAAGACATACGAATATATATTCTACATAGGCTAAATATAACCTTATTCTACATATATTCTACATAGGATAAATATAACCTTATTCTACATAGGGCTAAATATAACCTCACATCAACATGCTGTTGTAATAAATAATTTTTAATCATAAAATTAAAAATTGTTACCTACATACATACAAATATATACTCTACACTCATAATGACCTTTATTATTTTTATTAGCTATAATATACTCTTCGTTGTTCTCGAATAACTTTGATGTTCATACGCGTTCTGCTTTGTTTATTGCTCATGAGCCCCCATAACAAAATCAAGTCGAAAGCAACCCATCTGTTAGCTCAGTTTTCCAGTGTTCTCATTGCCTCGAATCGCGGTTCTTTGGGAAGGAACTTCTGCGCCGCATACACCCTCATGTAATCTGCTGATACGAACTTTGGATAATCATAATTACTTTCTCCTGCGTTCACAATATTTTCTCCATTCTCACTGCAGCAATTCTTCTCGGCCGACCTGATTATTAGCTGCGGAGCAGGATACACCTCTGCAAGACTTGAAGGGTTATAAAAGGCTACAACAGACATTCGATTTGCATCCTCTTTAGCAAGCACGCGATGCCACATGCTCCTGTATTTCCCATTCGTCATCACCTGTATTGTATGCACCCACAAACTTAAACATTCGGTATAATAATCCATAAAGTAAGGAAAAAACAGCTGGTAGCATTCAATTTGTTATTGATGTTTATTTACATGTTATAAGTGAAATGGTTGTGTTAGTAATATGTATAGGTATTTGAACCACTAGGACGTTACTCTGAACTACATGTAGGCTTCCCTAAGGGAGCAAGCTTCCTGACATCAAGCAGCTGGCTTTATGATATCATGAACAGGGGTCATGGAAAGGAGCTCAACAGTAGAAGAGGTGAAATGGATGGGCAACCAGGATGCTAGAATTGAAGATAATCACAGAGATTTATATGATTGTTTATAGAGATTATTGATAACATAATTAAGGAAGATTTGCAAAAGTTGGTGAACATGAACCAGTGCAGTCATTGTTAAGACTCACCTCACCTGCAAGAGACCACCCAATGGAGGAGACTTTATCAGTAGCTCAGCCAGACAGTTCTGGGAAAAGCAGCAGTAGCAAAAGTTTGAATGGTATTTTATGTTTTTTTGTATTTTATATATATACCCTTAGAAAGACTCACCTGCAACAGACCACCCAATGGAGGAGACTTCATGAATAGGTTAGCCAGACAAAGTTACAGGGGAAAAACAGTCTTTGATGATAGAAGTCTTTTTTTTGGCACAGCAGCAAGTTTTTGTTAATAGAAACACAACAGTTCAGGTTTTATGGGGATAGAAAGAATGACGTGTAGGTTTTTTACCTAATTCTTTTTTGTATGCTTGGCTGTTAACAGCCTTTAGTATTTGTATTTTAGAATTTGGTGTGGAGTAGCAAATATGATTGCTTGAGGATGAGAAAATTGCATTGTTCAGAATGATTTTATAGATATATACTGTCTAGAATGATTTTATAGATATGATTCCAAATTCGAAGTAAACATTTATTAAAAATATATAAAAAATAACTAGCTCATAAACTAATAATTACAAAGTGTAATGTTATTGTGACTTTTGACAAGTAGAATGATTTTATAGATATGATTCCAAATTCGAAGTAAACATTTATTAAAAATATATAAAAAATAACTAGCTCATAAACTAATAATTACAAAGTGTAATGTTATTGTGACTTTTGAGAAGTAGAATGATTTTATAGATATGATTCCAAATTCGAAGTAAACATTTATTAAAAATATATAAAAAATAACTAGCTCATAAACTAATAATTACAAAGTGTAATGTTATTGTGACTTTTGAGAAGTAGAATGATTTTATAGATATGATTCCAAATTCGAAGTAAACATTTATTAAAAATATATAAAAAATAACTAGCTCATAAACTAATAATTACAAAGTGTAATGTTATTGTGACTTTTGACAAGTTAACAGCTATGAGCTAGTTATATACCAAATTGATCTTAATTAACAAACATGTACTTTCAAGCCATATCAACAGCAAAGTCAATCGAATCGTTGACTTTGTTGTTTGTCCTTTGGATAGCTTGAAGGTACATGTTTTTTAAGCTCAAGTTCTCCAATGTCAATAACAATTGTTAGTTATGTACCTCTAATTGATCTCCAATGTCAATAACAATTGCATGTTGAACGGGCTGAACATCGAACCAGGTACCGTCCTTGAGAACTTGAAGGCCATCGACTCCATCATCTTGTAGCACCAGAATCATTCCACCAGCATCCGTATGGGAGCGCAGGCCGTCTACGAGGTCTGGCCTGGGGCATGGAGGATAGTGAGACATTTTTACGCCAAAGAAAGGGCTATTGCCATGGGCATTACCCCCTGCCAATGCTTCTTTCAGATACCCTTTCTCAAGTCCCAGATTCTCACACATTATTTCTAATACTCTTTCTGCCAATCCCTTCAGCTGCTCTAGAAATTCATCCATAGTTTCCCTGCAATATCCACAACGACACTGATTAATTAATATCTTTTCGCAAACTTTTACAATTTAAAATAATCACTATTTTTAGCAAATTCAATCATCCAAACGATCGATATATAAGGAGTGATAGCATTATTATTGTACTTCAAATTGGCAGGCAGAGGCTGCGCCACTGTGTTAGTTTTAAATGATGAGTGTTGGAGGAAGAAACCCGTTTCCCAGTCCGCGTCTATTTTAGTGGTACTGAAATTCATGCCTTGTGAGAGAACACTTTCAAGCATTTCCACAACGACAGAATCCTTAAACTGCGCGTCCATGGAATTTTTGTAATGCTCTTTGAACAATTCCTTCACTCGATCCAGAAGAGTATGCGGTATGCCGTGGTTCAAAAGCTGGATTAACAAATAACATACAGGAAAAAAGTGATAATATGTTACCAGAATTGAGTTATCAAAACTTTAGTTACCATTTAGTTATAAAATTTTCAGTACATTTAAAGATTTCATCTTTTCTACTAAATTTGGTGTACTTTTCTACTAGACTTGTCCATTTTAGGGACTTACTCAACTTCAACACAATAACAATTCTACATAATAGTATAACCCAACATTAAGTAGACTTGTGTGGACTTACTCAACTTCAACACAACAACAATTCCACATAATTATATAACCAAACATTAAGTAGACTTGTGTGGACCACTCTGTATAAAACCTTGAACTTTTACTGGGTGAAATGTTTATGGATTCTTTGATCTTTTACTCAAACTATAAATGTAAACAACATTTAGTCAAGTAATTCTGGAGAGAACACACATTTAACCATAAACTATTGATTTATAAAACTTGTACGGACATAACACATAACAGAGAACTATTTTCAAGAAATGCAAACTTGGAAATTTACAGAGATATTTCAAACCCACTATCCTCTTCACTGTCTTCTCAAAATTTTCTCAGAGTTATCTCTTTGACTTATAATCTTCTTTTTTTATTTATAGACAAACTAAAAATTGCTATTGAATTTACTGACTTAACATTAAAGACTGCAATATCTACCTTAGAACTTAGCTTCAGAAATTTAATTAAACAAATTTATATATGACAGTCTTATAGCAAAATAACATACAAACTTAGAAAGATCTAATTAATTAGTATTTCCAACACAATCAAGCCAAATACAATATGTATAAAGCACTTTATTTCCAACACAATCAAGCCAGATACCATAATTGTATAACACACTTTCAAGCACTTTATTTCCAACACAATCAAGCCAGGTACCATAATTGTATAGCACACTTTAAAGCAACAGCCGGAGGATAACCTGAAAGAAACCCCATTCTTGGCAGGCTTCATGTGTCTTGGCCATCGCGAGCTTCCTCTCTTCTCCATTCAGCAGCTTCTTCATGTCAATCACAGGGACGGCCATCTTTGTATAAAACTAAACACACAGGACAGCAAATGATGAAACGAGTTTTTCGTAATAAGCGATATAGTTATTCGGGTGTACAAGGGTATATATATATATATATACTCACAACAACGGATATGTAGAACAATAGCGTGTCACTCCATGATTGCCTGAGTTCTGCACAGTGCGACTCTGCGAGTCGAAGCAATATAATTTTCGTGTCGATTCATTCGCTGACGGGCAGCTGTGCCTTCCTGGCAGTTTTAGGTATCAATCGAAACACATATTTTCTTTTACCAGATTTGTCTGGGCCCGGCGATTAGGGCGGTCGATTTGGGTATCTGCAATATCTGAATTGCCTGTCATGTCGTGTAGATGATCATCATTAATTAATTGCAAAAGCCCAGGTGATTTCGCTGCTGTTAATTGGCTCAACGGTAGAGCGGTTGAAACTTCGTAATCGCAATTCTGAACCTGTAGAAATAAGTGGTTGCAATTAGATAATAAGAAAGTTCTAAAAAAGAAAAAAGAGTGGCCAGTAGATCTGATTCTTGATCACAATCAAGTGTATTTCAACCTCTTTATCGTTCGTTGGTTGATCGGGGATTGCAAGAACCTATATTCATGTAGCCAGAAATTTGTGCGCTCCTTCACTTTCAATATGTTAAAATGATTTTCATTGACATCTGCGTGATCCTCCATCCAGACATGTGGTAGTGGGCCATGAACGCTCATGGCTTCAATTTTCTGGTGTCTGTGGCTAATGGGATGGGGGCAAATCACTTTTTCAGTGGAGAAAAAGTTTGTGTTCGCCTGTAAATAAGATACTCTGTCAAAATTCTCGTCTTGGTGTATTAACCTGTATAATTATAATTTATGTTGAAGATGGATACATAATGAAAAGGAAAGATCACGGCTTGGATTTTATAATAATAATAATAATCTATTTTTAAGGTCACCGCTAAGCGAGACACCAAATTGGTGTATGAGACCCCCTTGTTTGTAGGACAAGGGACCCCCTCTGCGCAGCGATTTAACTGCTAAAGTTTACAGAGGTGTACATACACTACCCCACCCCCCTCTGGATTTGAACCCGTGACCTCCTAAGAGGAAACACATGCTCTTAACCATTAGGCCCACTCATGCTGTACTATAATCTATTTTTAAGGTCACCGCCAAGCGAGACACCAAATTGGTGTATGAGACCCCCTTGTTTGTGGGACAAGGGACCCCCCTCTGCGCAGCGATTTAACTGCTAAAGTCTACAAAGGTGTACATACACTACCCCCTCTGGATTTGAACCCATGACCTCCTAAGAGGAAACACATGCTCTTAACCATTAGGCACTTTAAAACAGAAGCAATGTAATATATATCATTTTTTTTATTTGTGAGATGTTGAATAATGGGTGGGATTTTTGAGTGATTTTGATGGTTTAAATATTTTTAGTTTTTAATAATTTAACCAATACAAACCTGTTAATTAAAAAGATTATTCTACTTACTAACAAAAAAACTTATACCATTTCTTTTCTGTTTTTTATTTCAATACCATGCCATAAATTTGGTAATTATTCCTTTAATTATGTAAACCTAATTTGTGTAAAGAAGTGACAAGTGAGATTGTTCAAAGTGGCAGGGTAAAGTGGATATCCTTCTTATAATAGAAACCTATATCCACAAAAAAAATTAAAGCTGAAATCTTGCAGGTCCTAAAAGTGAAAAAAAAAGAGAGAAAGAGTAAAGTCAAGATGCACGCAAGTAGAAATATATTTCTCATAGACCTATCGAGTACTTATTCCATAAATTTTGATGGGGCATTTAACCAAAATTGTGAAGTGAAGTGACAAGTGGGCTTATTCAAAGAGATATGGTGAAGTGGACATGCTATCAATAAAGTTGAAATCCTGTAGGTCTTCGAAAATCGATAATAAAATAATGTGTGAATCAAACCATTGTAATTAAGTGTTAAGAAAATAATATGTGAATCAAACCATTGTAATGAAAAGTGTTCCATGTGAATTTTATTTGTTGTATTATTTTTTGTGTGTTAAAAGGTATATTTTATAGTTTACTAGAGAGAAGATGTGTATTTTTTTTTGTATTTATGATTGGTTTAAATAAAAATAAAAAATAAAAAATAAAATAAAATAATTTGAATATGCATAAAAATTGGTGGGCTTGATAAAAATAAAATAAATATCAAAACATAATAAAAAAAAGCAAATTATAAATTCATATATGAAGCTTTTTGAGGTTTACATTTCCTCATCATGCTTAAGGTTTCATTGTAAAACTAACTAAATTGCATAAAAAAATTCTTAAAAAAATTTGCATAAACTTTATTTCTCATAAAGAAAATTCACAGTATTAAACACAATTACTATTATCTTTTTCCTCCCAATTAATGAGATAATTTGAGGAGCTGCCTTGGATGATTTGGCAAATCTCCACGTTTCAATCCCTACTTTTTAAAAGCAATCTATTAATAACTAGAAAACTCTTAATAAAAACTTTGTATATATCTTAAACATAATAATCTAGGTTTTTAAAAATTAAAATAAAAACAAACATATTTAAATCTACTAATTTAAAACTTTATTTTAATTTTCCCATAATAGTAATAATTAAAAATAAAAATTAAATATAAAAATAAAAAATAAAATACAAGAAATTAAAAATTAAAACCGACTTAAAAAACCTAGAACCTATTATGCTTCACACTAACTATAAATACTTACGGGCTTCTTGATCTTTTACCTCACGCTTCAGTTGTCTCCTGATGATGATCCCAAAGTAGGGATCGAAACGTCGAGATTTGCGAGATCATCCAACGCAAGATTTGCGAAATCATCCAACGCAGCTCCTTCTTATTTACAATAATAATGATGCAAGTAAATAATGTAGCAAATAATATTGATCGAGCATGAACAATTTGTCATTTATTTGTATAGTAACTTATACTAGTTTCTTACTGCATTGAACATGCTATATTTTATGTGGTGTTTACATCTGGTTATTAACGACCTTAGCACCACACCTGCAAGTGATATTCTTAATTATTTATATATTTATCTTACCCTATGATTTTGCTAAGGGTTTCTTAGCCTAAATGCTAAGTTTCTTCCCTAGCCATCATGCCCTGACTCTAGCAACTAAAATACGATGCTGGCAACATAGTTTTAGGAAGATGAAAAGTTTGTGGGACTATAGTGTTAAACACCATAGTATTTATACCATTACCTTGGCATTAAAATATTGATATGTTTTAACTAAGGAATAAACCGTGGTCCTTGTGGGAGGAACAAGGTATATGAATAAGGTTTTATGATAAGTTTTTCTGCGCTTGTATGAAATGTTAAAAAAGGGAAACTATGGTGCTCATACCATAGTCGTGTTTTGATCCTAGGCATAACAACTTCAAGGAGTTATAACATGTGGTTTTATCCATGCGATAATTTGGTAGGTACAAGGGTTTTGATTGTTGGTACTGAAGTTGACATTGGTAATAAATTTGTCCTTGATGCGAGTTGACAATGTAACAAGGCATTTAATGTCAATATTTCATATGTAAACGATAATAATATCGACCCTCAATCTATCGTAAAATGATGGAAAGGGCTTTGATAGGGTTTAAACAATTTCACCTTTCTGAACTTTCCAATGCGTTTTTATTTTTGGTCTGCAAGGTTTGTGGAAGAAGGCTCTGCCTTCCATGGTTGCACTGTGCAGTTTCATTTGTTCAAGCTTTTACCCAGCCGTTATTGGTGTTCCTTTGTTTTCTTCTGAGGTATGCGTGAGGTATTACTCGATATTGATGGCCACCAAAAGGTCTCAACCTTGTTGGTTTACTACAAAAAGAATGAGCATTCAATGGCCTTTCATGCCTTTAACCAGGTATGCCAAGAAACTGAGCTTAATTGTGTAATTATTTTTATAAATTCTTTTTAATATTCTCGGGAAAACGTGACCACTGACTTGGGTTTTGGTTTTACTACAAGAATACCAATGATAAGGGTGTCCAAGAGGAGTCAACCCATGTCCCTCTCTGCATTCGGATAAGTTAAAATATTTTAACTTCGATCATCATTTTTTTAATTTTTTAATAAATATTGTTAAGGTTCTAAGTACATCATAGGTGGTTGCAAGTTATGGGAAAGTCGATGAGGATGGAGATAGGGTCACCTCCTCCCAAGCCTATTACTTTACACATTTCTGGTGAGTATAAAAAATTATACTCTGTTAAACATTTATCTAAGCCCATCCTTTCTTAGCCAGCATTTGACAATTCTTAGTTTTATAGTTTTGTATGTAGAAATCTTATGGTGTGGATGCTTCTTGGTCTGCATCGATGGTCCACCAATAGCCATGAGCTAAGGGTAAATTAAAATGGTTAAGTTGTTGGGTTCGTGAGATGTTTAAGAACAAGGTTTTTGCCTCAATTTTGAGATAAGTGGGGACTGTATATTTTGCTAAACCCTTTTGGGTCTTCAACCTACAAGAAAAATCACTTCGCAACCTCTCTGTTCCATCATTTTCATAACTTCTTTTTTTGTATGTGTATGTTAAGGTTTAAAATAACTATGGATTCCACCTTCGATGGACTTATAGCCACTATGGTTTCATAAAGTTGAACCCTATACTTTTATTTTGATATTTAATTAATTTAATACGACCCCTTTTTGGGTCTTTACCATCTTATAGTTTAGAGTTTCATTGTTAATGGTTTTGACCTTTTGTTAAAAAGATAGCACCTGTCGTAATATTGTTTATACGATGGATGCCATTGTATAATGGTATTACTTCCACATAATATATGTTTGGATGGTTTGGTTTTTTATGAAACTGGAATCTGTGAACTGGATTTTCAAATCTGTGGAGTTAATTCATTTTTTAAAAAGAGTTAAAGCCTCGAGGTTAGATACCCACAAGAATAAGTTGTATGTTTGTAATTGTAAGACTGTATTAAATTTTGTATTCATTTAAATCTTTCTATATATGTTAGTGTATTTATTCGCTAGATCTGTAAGCGATGGGGAAAAATGGATAACAAGTCTGGAAATGGTTTTGTTATTTATGAATTGCCATCATGATTTACCAGTTGATTTAATAATCAGATCTGGGTGTTTTGGTTTTTAATGTATTACTGCAGATATTGATCTCCATTTGGATGGTTTGAAATGTATTCTTTCATTTCAGTAATACTAAAGAAATTTTGTGATTTATAGATTGTTTTTTATAATAAAAGAAAGAATCCTCTCAACTCTTACTGTGTTTTGAAACACATCTGTTAGCACTCTTTTGTTTATTGTTTGAATATTGGAAAATGTATATTTGCAAATAAAATAGTCAACAATATAGATCTAGGGAAATCTGGCCACTGCCAAGGATCTCTGGTAGTATGATGGTATAGTTTAACTTTAGCATTTTAATTTGACACGGTTTAGAATAAAATGACAGAGTCTAGCTCTGGGGGAAACCGTCCACTTCTAAGAAATGGTTAGTTAAATAAAATATATTTAAATTACTATATTAAAACATAAGCATGCATAAATTAGAACATTTAACCAATTTATGATAATTCTTCGTTTAGAAATCCTAAATCATGATAACATTGTACAACACTTATTACATGAATCTCTAATTCGGGTATGGATGCCCAAATAGAGGTTTGTTATAAAATATTAAGATCAAGCATGCTACTTAAGATCAGTTTATTTCACATGATAACTTACAATAGAAAAGATAATAAGAACCATTACTGTAAAAAAAAATATGATTCATGATTAACTTTAAAATTTTAATTTAAACAAGTCTATCATATATAAGAAGTAGAATAGGGAACCTTACACCACCTCTTGCATTAGCATATCAGTTAGTATTCCACTGCTAGCCTCTTCTTGCTAAATGGACATACTATTATGTAATATTTTTCCTAGGTAGTCATTTATGAGCCACTCCACAAGGAGGTTGCCCTGATTTTGGAGAGCCACTCGACTTTTCCTCTTGTGGATCAACAAACACTCTTTCGAAAACTATTTCAATTCTTATTCCTTTCAGTATTTTTAATTAATAAATAAGAATAATCCATTGCCTCTATTTTTACTTTCTTGTAAAAAATATTAAAAAATAATAATAATTTATTTTAATTTGGCTTATTACAATATCTATCTCAACTTGGAATAAATGGAAAATCCCTGCTCATATGTCAAACCTAAATTTTCTTTGGAGAAATAGACTAAATTCAAAAA
Organism: Pseudotsuga menziesii; assembly: GCA_001517045.1. NCBI lineage: Eukaryota > Viridiplantae > Streptophyta > Pinopsida > Pinales > Pinaceae > Pseudotsuga > Pseudotsuga menziesii. The sequence goes on from LPNX010649642.1 coordinate 41,530, forward strand.
AACCGTGACACGATATAGCCCTTCATGTGCTTAACTATTCCTTCTGCTAATAAACTCAACGCTATGTGGAAGAAGCCGTGTTGACACGATCTGTTGAACGATACAAAGAAGTTTCCATGTTATGATATGCTTATAAAATTCCTTCAATATTCACTTCTAACAATATGTAACTGATATTAGGAAGTCTCAACAACAAACAAAGGATTATGTCTGTATAAACTGTCTTGCTCTCATCAATAAGAAGAATATAATGCATGAAACGCCTGTTGCCAAGATTCTTGACCAACCATATTAATCTTTGCACGATATAAGTTAAGTGCAACTCTCACATTATTAAGCAGAGATATCGTATATAAGGGGATTAGATCTAAATATACAGTTCATGGTCATAGCACTTAAACTTAATTCATCAAATTCCTTATCTTTTTCTCTGTAGTATTGTTCTGAAAGATACATTCATTTAAAGTGTTTCTTGAAGGTTTTCCATGTTACATAACATTCGTTTATACCTTTTACTTTTTTATGTCTTCTCACCAAATATCTGTTTTTCTTGTTAAGTTATAGATGGTCATTTTTTCATTTAATTCATCGGAATAGTTATAGATATGGAAATATTTCTTCATTCCAAGTAACCAAGCTTCTCCTTCTCTTTTACTGATCTCTCCGTTAAACATAGGAGGTTTGATATTTTTGAATACTCTAGAAATTTCTTCAGAACCTGTTTATATTTATTTTTCTTTTGATTACTGTCAAGTTACCTTCGCTAGAACTCTAATGTTTTTATGTATTGTGCTTGGTTGTTTCTTCATGAGAAATTTCAGCCTCATGTTTAGAAAATTCCAGCTTCCTTCCCTTACGTTTGTAAGGTGTAGTTTTTGCTATATTAAGTTCAGGTTCTTTATTTTTCTCTCTTTCATTAGTGTGTAGTTTAGACAGCAAAATGTTATTTAACTCATATTGTGTTTTCAAAATAAGCATGTTCTCTTCTTTAACACTTTCTAATTCTTTTCTTAATTATTTAACAATTTGTTGTAACTCAGATGGGTTGTCGTTTCGACTCTCATTAAGATTTACCCAAATTTCACCCTCCCTTAGATTACCCTCTTCATTGTTCACTGGATTTCTAGGATGGGATTCTTCTTCTAGATACATTCCTACTTATGCCATAATTCTCTACAAAAACAAAGTTTAGTCTTCTCTTCCTGTTCGTAAGAGAATCAAACCACAATAGGATAAAGTTAGTTTTCTAGTTTTATCAGTTTCAGTGTTGGGCTTGTTCAGGCCAAGTGTTATAACCATGCTCTCACACCATTCTGTCACAAACCTATAAATTTCTAACAACAAAAAAATCAATATACTCTTTTTCCCGAGTGAATAATGTAGCAAGTAATATTAATCGCAGCATGAACAATTTGTCGTTTATTTGTATAGTAACTTATACTAGTTTCTTACTGAATTGGACATGTTATATTTTATGTGATGTTTACATCTAGTTATTGACAACCTTAGCACCATACCTGCAAGGGATGTTCTTAATTCTTTTATATATTTATCTTGCCCTATGATTTTGTTAAGAGTTACTTAGCCTAAAGGCTAAGTTTCTTCCCTAGTCATCATGCCCTAACTCTAGCAACTAAAATATGATGCTAGAAACATAGTTTTATGAAGATGAAAATTTTGGGGGACTATGGTGTTAAACACCACAGCCTTGATCCCATTAACTTGGCATGAAAATATTGATCTGTTTTAACTAAGGCATAAACCATGGTCCTTGTGGGAGGAACAAGATATATGAATAAGGTTTTATGATAAGTTTACGAGCTTGTTTGAAACATTAACAAAGGGAAACTATGGTGATCATACCATAGTCGTGGCTTGATCCGAGGCATAACAAGTTCGAGGTGTTATAGCATATGGTTTTAGCCATGTGATCATTTGGGAGGTACAAGGGTTATGATTGTTGGTACCGAAGTTGACCTTGATAATATTTTTTTCCTGGCTATGAGTTGACAGCGTAGCAAGGAAGTTAATGGAAATCTTGCATATGTAAATGAGATTAAATATCGACCCTCCATCTGTCATAAAATGATGGTAAGGTTTTTGATAGGGTTTAAATAGTTTCACATGTCCAAACGTTCAATGAAATTTATTTTTGGTATGGAAGGTTTGTGGAAGAAGGCTCTGCCTTCTATGGTTGCGTTGTGCAATTTCATTTGTTCAAGTTTTTACCGATTTGTTAATAGTGTTCCTTTGTTTTCTTTTGACGTATGCATGAGGTCTTACTCAGTGTTTATGACCTCCAAAAGGTCTCAGCCTTGCTGGTTTACTGCAAAACAAACCATCGTTCAATGGCCTTTCATGCTTCTAACCAGGCATGCCAAGAAACTAAGCTTGATTCTGTAATTAGTTTTATAAATCATTTTTAAGATTCTAAGGAAAACGTGACCACTAAGTTGGGTTTTCATTTTACTGTAGGCATATCAGTGATAACGGCGACCAGGAGGAGTCGAACGCTAGGCTCTCTCTACATTCAGATAAGGTAAAATGTTTCAACTCCGATCACCATCTTTTACAGCTTTTAATAAATATTGTTAAGGCTCTAACTGCATCATAGGTGATTGCAAGTTATGAGAAAGTTGACGAGGCTAGAGACAAGGTAACCTCCTCCCATGCCTGTTAATTTACACATTTATCATGAGTATAAAAAATTCTACTTTGTTAAACATTTATCTAAGAACATCCTTTGTTAGCCAAGATCAAACATTTCTTAGTTGTTTAGTTTTGTATATAAAAACCTTCTAGCGTGGATGTTAAGTTGGTATGCATCGATGGTTCACTAATAGCCATGAGGTAAGGGTAAATTAAAATGGTTAAGTTGTTGGGTTCATGGGATGTTTAAGAACAAGGTTGTCACCCCAATTTTGAGATGAGTGGGGACTCTTTATTTTGTTAAACCCTTTTGGTTCTTCAACCTACAAGAAAAAGGGCTGTGTGCAACCACTCTGTTCCATCGTTTCGTAACTTCTTTTTTTGTATGTGTATGTTATGATTTAAAATAAATGCGGATTCCATCTTTGATGGACTTACAACCACTCTGGTTTCATAAAGTTGAGCCCTATGCTTTTATTTTGATATTTAATTAATTTAATACAACCCCCTTTTGGGTCTGTACCATGTTATAGATTCGAGTTACATTGTTAATGGTTTTGGCCGTTCGTTAAAAAAGATAGTGCATGTTGTAATATTGTTTATACGATGGATTCCATTGTATAATCATCTTACTACCACGTAATAGATGTTTGGATGGTTTTGTTATTTATAAGTAATGGAATATGTGAACTCGATTTAAAATCCGTGGAGTTATTTCATTTTTCAAAAAGAGTTAAAGCCTCGAGGTTAGATACCCGCAAGAAGAGGTTGTATGTTTGTAATTGTAAGACTGTATTAAATTCTTTAATCATTTAAATCTTTCTAGATCTATTAGTGTATTTATTCACTAGATCTGTAAGCGATGGGGGAAAATGGATAATGAGTCTAGAAATCGGTTTTTTTATTTATGATTCGCCATCGTGATTTACCACTTGATTTAATAATCAGATCTGGGTTTTTTGTCTTTTAATGTATTACTATAGATCTTGATCTGCATTTGGATGGTTTGAAATGTATTCTTTCATTTCAATAATACTAAAGAATTTTTTCAATTTATATATTGGTTTCTATAATAGAAAGAACAAGCCTCTCGACTCTTACTATGTTTTGAAACACATCTCTTAGCACTCTTTTGTTTATTGTTTGAATATTGGAAAATGTATTTTTGCAAATAAAATAGTCAACAATATAGATTTAAGGAAATCTGACCATAGCCAAGGATCTATGACACTATGATGGTATAGTTTAACTATAGCATTTTAATTTGATACAGTTTAGAATAAAGGAAAAAGTCTAGCTCTCTACGAAACCATCAACTTCTAAGAAATGCTTAGTTGAATAGAATACATTTAAATTACTCTATTAAAACATAAACAGGCATAAATTAGAACATTTAACCAATTTTATGATAATTATTTGTTTAGAAATCCTAAGTCACGCTGACATTATAACCCTTATTACACGAATCTATGATTAGGGTATCGATGCTCAAACAAAGAGTTGTTATAAAATCTTAAGATCGGTTTATTTCACATCATAACATACAACAAAAAATATAATAAGAATAAATACATAATACCTTTACTATATAAAAATATATATATATAATTCATAATTAGCTTTGAAATTTTACTTTAAACAAGTCTAGCATAGATAAAAAGTAGAATAGGGAACGTGACACCACTGTAGGGAAAAAAATTGAAATAGTTGTTTCTCCCAACCAAAAAATTGAAATAGTTGTTCCTCCCAACCAATTCCTAGAGTAGCCAAGTCTCACTTGCTTCAGAACCCCGAGCCTGTTCATCAAACCACAAGGGCATTGCTAAATGGACATGCTATTATATAGTATTTTTAGTTGGACTTGGTCATTTATGAGCATCTTGCTCTTTAGCACTCCACAAGGAGTTTGACCTCATTTTGGAAAGGATGTCTCATGCATCTTGAGTTTTCACTCACCATCTTTAGTCATTTGTATTTTCACCTTCTAGGTCAGCAAACACTCTTTCAAGAGCTATTACAGTTGTGATTCCTTCAATTATTTTTAATTAATAAATAAGAATAATCCACTACCTCTATTTTTAACTTTCTCGTCAAAATATATATATATAT
>LPNX010649642.1:48195-73195 GCA_001517045.1 Pseudotsuga menziesii
AGATATAGTCCGGCATGTGGTTAGCGATTCGTTCTGCTAATAAACTCAATGCTATATTGTGGAGGAAGCCGTGTTGACACGATCTCCTGAAGGACACGAAGAGGTTTCCATGTTATGATATGCTTATAAAAGTCCTTCAATATTCACTTCCAACAATATGTACCTGATATTAGGAAGTCTCGACGACAAACAAAGGATTATGTCTGTATAAACGGTCTCACTCTCATCAGTGATAAGAATATAATGCGTGAAACGCCTGTTGCCAAGATTCCCAACCAACTATTTGGCGCATGCGCCATATAAAATATGTGCAACTCTCACATTATTAAGCAGAGATAGCTTATATAAGGGGATTATACAGTTAGCCCCAAGGGTTAGCTCAATTGGTAATACGTGCCTACACTCTCTCGGTTCAGGGGAGGTCACAGGTTCAAGCCTTGAGTCCTCTGGGGTTAGGCCTTCTGCTAGGATGGCCCGCGGTTTACCACCTCTACCATCCACGAATGTGGGGAAGTATTGCTGGGTTTCACGTGGATCTTTCCATCTGAAAAAAAATGAGATTATACAGTTCAAAAAGAGCAGAGATAGCTGATACCGTGGTTATATATAAATACATACTGTACTGGAATTTTTCTTTCTAATATGTTTTATAATATTTTTTCTAAATTCCTTTCTTTTCTCAAATTAAATAGATCAAAATAAATCTCAATACAGTTGGACAACTATTCATGTTGTTTTTTTTAATTAAATAATAATTTTTTATACAAAAATGTAATGTAAAATCAAAGTTTAAAATTATTTAAAGATATAAGTAATTAAAACAAACTTTTACAAAGTTTAACAATATCATTTTTTTTTAAAGAACAAATAATTATTAAATAGTTTATTGGAAATTGCTTTTTTCAAAAATATACAATTCCTAAATAATTTATTGAACATAGTTTTGGTCGTAGGGAAAAGTAATTATTAATTAGTTGAAGAATGTATAAGAATGTGACATAAAAAGAGAAAGAATATAAAAAATAAGGGATAGTTGATAAATGGATAACAAGAAGAATGTCGGTGATAACATGTGGCTAAGCATGGATAACTCACACTTAAACAAGTTTAACTAGAAGAATACGAGGAATAAATTTAAAATTTCCAAACTCTCTTCCATTCCATAACTATATTTGATCCCTATCGAATATAGTCATTACACTTGGGTTAATCTTGTTGATCTAGTTATTATCTCATATTTTGGAAATAATTAAGTAAGTATTATTATTTAAAATTGAATAATACTCAGTCAATTTTAATTAATAACATTTTAATTAACTTAAATGATGAAGATATTTCTTACTTAAATTTAAATTCTTCTAAATTTTATTTAAAAAAAGGTTTAAAATAACTTATTGTCCAAAACCAATTTAATTCAATATTTTATCATATTAAAAAAAACTATAGCAGTTAATTGGAGTAAAGTCAAGCATTTTCGTTTTATCCAAAAACATCATACAATGACTTTAAGTAAATGATCTATGAGCCTAGACCAAACAAAGTTTATTTTTTTTATATCTTTAACCTAATTTAATAAACAATCACTACCATGATCAGAATTTTGTCCAAAATAATTTCATAGATTTGTTTATATTTTTAGCATACTTTAATAAATAATCACTTTATATCTTGATCGTAATTTTGTAAATAATAATTTCATATTTTATAGTTATTGATGACTCTTGCATTATAAAAAGTCTTATGCCTCGTAAAAACTTTCTATAGCTATGTATTGTAAAACAATTTTTATCTTGATCGTAATTTTGTAAATAATCATTTCATATTTCATAGTTATTGATGACTCTTGCATTATAAAAAGTGTTATGCGATTTGGAATTTACAAAATGAAAGTGGTGATTGGGTCTCGGACGATTCAAATATCAAATCCCTGGGTATCCGTCATTTTAGGAAAATTTTTGAAGATGATAATTTATCCACCATCTCTGCTCAACTCAAGATTATTCGATTATTCCCTTCCTTTATTGAGCTTGATGAGAAAGAGGTTTTTTTTTAGTGCTGTCAATGTTTCTGAAGTTGAAAGAGCACTTAAATCCTTTAAAAAAAATAAGGCCCCGGGCCCGGATGGCTAGCCGGTTGAATTTTACTTGACATTCTTTGACCTTCTGCATCCTCACCTTGTTAAGATGGTCGAATCATCTAGGATTCTTGGCAGAGTGTCTCCAGCTATCAATTCTACCTTTCTCACTCTTATTCCTAAGGTAGATAGGCCTGTTAACTTTGCAGACTTCCGCCCTATTTCACTATGTAACCTTTGTTATAAACTGATCTAAAAAATTGCTGCCATGAGACTTAAGCCTTTCCTAGATAATGCCATTTCTCCTCAGCAGTTCGGTTTCCTTAAAAATCGCCAAATCCTTGATCCCATTGGAATCACCCAAGAAGTCTTACATACTGTAAAAGCCTGAAAAAGGAATGCTCTTATTTTGAAACTTGACTTGTCTAAAGCCTTTGATAGGGTTAACTGGTCTTTTGTTCGACTTATCCTTTTACAAATTGGAGTTCCTTTGGTTGGTGTGAATTGGATTTTGGGATGTATCTCTTCAGTTCAATTTGTAGTTCTTGTTAATGGATCTCCTTCCTCCTTTTTCCCTGCCTCTCGGGGAATCAGACAAGGCTGTCCATTATCGCCTATGTTGTTTATCTTGGTTATAGAAGGCCTCAGTCTTTTGATTGAGGAGGCTAAAAGATAGGGTAAGATAAAAGAGATAAAAATCTCGGCTCGTCTCTCTCTCACTCACTTATTTTTTGTGGATGATGTGATTTTATTTGGGTTTGGCTCTCTCGAGGAATGGAGGGCTTTCAAGGATATTCTGGATATTTTTTGTGAAGCCTCTGGTATGAGTATTAATATTAATAAATCCAACTTCCTTCATAATGATCTGGATGTGGATATCCTCTGAAATATAGCTAGTCACATCCCTTACAGATTTGATTCTCTGACTAAAGGTTTTTTTTATCTTGGATGCTATCTGAAGCCTTCAGGTTATCAGATAAAAGATTGGTATTGGCTAATCACTAAATTTGAAAAAAGGATTTCCCATTGGACAAATCGATTGCTATCTATTGGAGGCCGTCTTGTTCTTATTCGATCAGTTCTTTCGAGTATCCATGTTTACTGGTTGTCCCTTTTTCCAATCCCTGCTTCCATTCTTGACAGACTCAGAAAAATTATCTTTTCCTTTCTTTGGGGTTCCTCTGCAAACAAAATAAAATTTCATCTCATGGATTGGAAATCGTTGGCTCGACCGATTTCTCAAGGGGGTTGGGGGATAAAACATTTACCCGGTTTCAGTCTTTCATTGAGAATGAAAACTTTATGGCTGGTTCTAAATAGTTTTGGCATCTGGAACAAGCTTATCTCTGTCAAATATTTCAAAAACAGACCTGTCCATATTTGGTTAAGAGAAAAAAGATTTGTAGTAAGGAATGTCTCTATTTTATGGAGAGGTTTTGTTGATACTTTGTCGTGGATTGGTAAAGGACTGATCTGGAATGTTGGTAATGGCTCTTCTATTCGGATTGGTGCAGATCCTGTGGTAGGATTAGGCTCAAATTACATTCTGCCAGTTGAATTGCGGGAGTGTCTGGAAGATTATGGCATTGTTACATTAGAACATGCCAGAAATCATACCCCTTCGGCCACTTCTTACTGGTTCACGACGGCTGAATTAGACCTTTGTAATGAATGGAAACATCTTTGGGATCATTATACTCGGGGTCTGGAATATGGCAGAATACATTTATCAGACCAACAAGATTCTCTTCTATGGACTCATTTTAATTATGTTGGCTCAATATCGGCTGCTAAAGGATATGATTGCATCTCTCAAAGTTTTTTGATTTCACAGATCCTTCGATGGAATTCCTATGGCACCATCGTATTCCTCTAAAAATTATTTGCTTTACTTGGCTTCTGACAAGAGGACGTATATTAACGTGGGATCAACTTCAGAAAAAGGGCTTTCAGGGGCCAGGTAGATGCATTATGTGTAAAAGTAATTCGGAAGATATTACCCATCTCTTCTTATCTTGCCCTACCACTGCGAGCATCTTAACTTACTTTGCTGCTAAATATGGTTTTGTGTTCCCCTTCCATGATTCTGTTTCCACTCTTCCGATTCAATGGTATAGCTCCCATTTGCGAAAGACTACCTTTAGATATCTGCCTATTTTTATTTTTTGGAATATCTGGATCCTTCGTAATAAGTGCATCTTTGAAAATTGGAAACCTGTCATACCTGTTTTAATTTCCAGAATAGAAGGTCTTTTAAGCTCTCACCCTGCTCCTACTGAATCCCTAAAATTCTGGAAAATTGGTCCCAAACCTGTATTGACCTTTCCTTGTGGTTATTTTGATGGGGCTGCAGTAGAAAATATTGGTGGATTTGGTTTTGTTATCTATTTAAATGAGCATCACTATTTCTGTTTTTCCATTGGCTGTGGTCATGGTACTAATACTAGAGCAGAATTACTGGCTTATTGGGTTGTTCTTAGAGTTAGCCAGATGATGGGTATTCCAATTCATTTGATTTTTGGAGATTCACTGGTTATAATTTCTTGGCTCAATCGATCGTCGGCACTTGATGTTCCTTCTCTGATGCACTGGTGCAAAGATATTAGAAATATGCTTCTTTTGGCCCCTCAGGTGATCTTCAAGCACATTTTTCGGGAGCATAACTCATTGGCAGATCGACTCTCAAAGCAGGCCCCGAATTTGGATATGGGCCATGGTTACTTCTATGAAAAACTAGATGGTATGGTCATAAATGATGGCCATTTTGTTCTTTTTTAGTTGCTGGGTCTTTTCAGCCTTTTTGACCATCAGCATTATATGCATATTAGTTGTTTTTGTCATGATTAGAGTCCACTCTGCTAGCAAGTCTTGCTCCGGATTATTTGATTGATGACCACCTTTGATTTCTTCAGCATTTCTGACCTGTTAACGCAGGAATGATGAGTAAAGTCTGCTATGATCAGACTTTATTTTCTTTATGCTTTGGATGTAGCAATTTGCCTGATTACTTTCTACCATTCTTGTGATGCTATGACTGTTGATTCTGTTGATTGCTGATTTGCTCAGTCATTGACGCTATGTAAAAGATGTCTTTTGATTCACTTGAATAACAAAAACTGGTATTTTTTCTTCTGAAAAAAGTGTTATGCCTCATAAAAACTTTCTATAACTATGTATTGTAAAACAATTTTTATATTAATTTTATGCCTCATAAAAACTTTCTATAACTATGTATTGTAAAACAAATTTTATATTAATTTTATGGCTATGTATTGTAAAACCTTTTTTATATTAATTTTATAAGTTTATTTAGCAATTCTAAGTGCTGGCCTTATGTTTATCTAACTCTAATAAGACTTTCTCTTATTTTCTTGGTTTTCTATGGATTTAGGTGTGAATATTAGTATTTTAAATGTTCATGTTATTTTTAACTAATTTACACAAATATATGGGCAATAAAACTACATACAATTTAAATTCCAATTATGTGATTTTTTTAAACATAATATTATTTTCTATTTTTCAATTATCTTTGTTTGGTCATAACTTTACAACACAAACTTCTTTTTGGGTTCATACTACAACCTTTTATAACCTTGCACCCACATATATATATGTTTGTGTTTCTAACGCTAGTATTAGTATTTCTTTTAAGAAACTCGAAAACCTTACATTAAATTTGAACTTCGTTATTATGAATTTATGATCAACTTCATAATTTCAAAACAACCATTACAAATATAAATGAGAACAAACAAAACGTTATCTACATTTTTACCAAAAAATTTAAGCAAATTCCATGATATAAATGAATTTATGATGAATTTCATAATTTCAAAATAATCATTACAAATTTAAATGAGAACAAACAAAACGTTATCTACATTTTTTCAAAAAAAAATTAAGCAAATTCCATCATATAAATGTTCCACGCCTATATAGTAGCACACATGCATTGTATTTTGAAATAAATGTACAATATTAGAAAATTTTGAATTTGGTAATTATTTAAAAATTCTATAAATAAAAATTATTATGTTGATAAATGTTTTTATTTGAGATTTGAGGTGGACTATAGTCTATGCTTTTTCATGTACAGACAAAGATGAGATAAGCGTACTGTCGAGATTGATTTTATGGAAGTCTAATAATAGGGTTTTCCAGAGAAACCGCAGTGGTCATTTTGAAAGTCGACGTTTCGATACCTAATCAGGAACCATCATCAGGACAAAAAGTTCAAGATGATGGTTCCTAATTCGGAATCGAAACATCGACTTTCAAAATGACCACTGCGGTTTCTCCGGAAAACCATATTATTAATCTACCTCACCGCAGAAACTTACGAACTGAAATTTATGGAAGTCGTTTAAAATTTGAAATAAACAATTATAAAAAAAAAGACAAGGTAGCAATGCATAAATAACTAATAGTTAATGAATGAATAATCAACAGTTCATGGAAGATAGCTAGAAGAATGAACTTGAACAGTTTTGTACAATATGCTTCCAAACAAAAAAAAAACATTATGATTTCACTATACATTGCCTGGAATTTCCTATCCATTCCCAGCACAAGGAGAAATAGTCTTCAATTTGTGGATGTACGCACAAATTTTTGGAAAAGGATTTAAGCAACAATGCGTTGTCATACTAGCCTTCCAACACCTTTAACCTTGATTTCAAAATCCTGTCAACATTCTGGATAACACATGAATTTGCACCATGCCAACCATCGTGCCTGAATCTAAATTTTAGTCACCATGCTCTCAGAAGGCTTCCATTTTGAATCCTACAGATACTTATACAACCTTGTTATTGCTTTAAAACCTTGATGCATTTGAATATGATGATCAACAATTATGTCACATCCTTTTCCAAACTTAGTGATCACTCCCACCTTTTCAAGAGCATCCTTAAAGAGAGTTTAGGGAGAAGAAAAGAAAGAAAAGATAAATGGGTAAATTAGTGCATGTGTGCTTGTACGCGTACACACCAGTACACATGTGCACTAGTACATGCAGGCATGCTACTACGTCTATGCGCCCCTAAATTGAATTTTTGTTTGGTTCCCTTTTAGGTTTGGTGTTAGCTTCATATTCCCAAACCTTAAGGATTAGAGTAATTTTTAGCAAAAATCACCCAATTCTATAAATTAATGTTTTTTACCCTCGGTTATGCATATGTTGCACTTGTGCACTATTGATGAAACTGCACACACTTGTCGAGCTCTATCTGCAAATTCTAACTATATATTTTTGAATAAATTTGTTATTGTTTTCTATTTTTTATTCATTTTTAATTTCACTCGTGTCAAATTTGTATAAAACATAAGTCATTTATTCCATCGATAAATTTTGAATGGCTAACCTATTTCCAAAACGGAAAAGAACCCGAACAACAATACAAAAATACCTACAAACTAAAAAAAAAGATAGGGTGGACCAACACTCATCCATGTCATTTTAGGGATTCATTGACTTCCTTAATTTAAAAAATATATAAAATTAACTTTTAAAATTTTTGAAACATAGACCTACACAAGATGTGCCTATTACCTATGACTCTACATATTTTTTTCACAGAATTTGTCAATTTACATACCACATAGGTGGACCAACACGAACATATACATTATATTTTAGTGAATAAATAACATACCAATCTTAGAAGAACAACAATTTGTAATAGTTATACCTATTTTTCATAAATAAAAGTTATATATTCAAATGTTTTGTAGGTACCTCTAATAATTCATTTTAATAATCTTATTTTTGTTTTTCTAACATACCATTACAACTAACCAGTCATGAGTGAATAAGCACAAGCCTCTGTACTTCGCACTACAAATTTAACATAAAGTGAAGCCACCTACTTTTATCCATCTCGCTAAAATCAGAAATTGGAGTTGAACTTTTCTCCTCTTCTATCTTTCAAGTGAATACTGAATTTGTTCTTTACTCTAGGGTCACCTCTTTATGTTGAAGACCCTGATTAGGTAAATATTTAATTTTACAATGAAACTTAAGTTCATTTCGGGCTTCTTGTTTGATAAAATCCATAATCTTGTGGGATTTTTAATTTGGCCTCGATAAAATTAGCCAATAGAATTGGTGGATTTATGTCTAATGCTGTAATTTAACAATCGAAAGATAAATACATTATGAACAAAACTATATATCGAATCTGATTCTAAAAGATTGAATAAATTTATATCATAGAGAAATTCAAATTCTAACTTGCACTGTTTTCAAAGTTAGTAGTTCACACAATGTACTAAATCATAGAGGAGATGGAAAAGGGCACATGAATAAGTATATATTCATCACATATCCATCGAGTGCCAAAATATATATATATAAAATTTGGGGTATACAAAATATTTCAGTTTAGTGATAACTTCTAGTGAAGGTATGGATAAGTGTACTTAGAAGGTATTGATAATTGTACTTCGTGCAAGTTAACTTGTAGCCTATCATTGATAATTGGATGTGCGGGTTATTATTAGCACAACCACTTAACTTGTAGCAAGTAGGCTACAAGTTAAGTGCCATGATCAAATTAAATCAAGTTACTTCTTCTTTATGTATAGTTGTAATCATCCCATTGTTTATGTCTCAACTAGCTTTTCTCACATGCCTTCCTTCTTCTAATAGTTAAATAGATTGTCTACCACTAAGTACCTATTATTCAAGCATTAAATATAATTATTTTTTATCATTTTTTTATAATTATTTATTTCAAATAACTACGACTATAAAATCAATATAAATAATACACATATCTCATTTTCAAACAATCTAGAACCTATAAAAATCAACCTCCATCTCAAAACACGAAATATAATTATATTAATACATAAATATGTATATATATACAATTGTGAATTCTAATATTTATATATTTAATGAATAATTTATACATAAAATAAACACTTGGTTAAATTATATAAGCCTTTACAGTATGGCACGATACTCCGATCATAAGGATTTTATTTTTAACTTTATGTAAACTCATGTATAATATTTCCGCACGAGAAAACTGAATTGTAAATGGACAACTATGAATTATAAATTATAGATCTAACACTTTCATTTATATTTAGTTATAATTATAATTTAACCATATAAATTATAAATCTAACAGTTCCATTTATATTTATTTATAATCATAATTTAATATAATTTGACAATCAAATGCTTTATTTAAATAAAATATATTTATTAATATTCTCATCATATAAGGCCGGAATATCGCCACTGCTGTGACAACCACATGCTATTAAGGAATTTTATTTAAAGACTTGAAAATACACTTTGTGATTTAGTCTCAAGCCAATCGTATGTTAACTGATGATTCTAACTGTATTTCGGCATTTTATATAAACATCTTATAGTTTATGTTGGCGAGAGACATAAAGACAGGTCGTCATTTTTTACACTAAATTTGGCTCCATGCATGTTATGATTAATATTTAAAGTTTATATTATATTAGTACATTTACATAGTTTGTGGTTGGATCATGTTGATAGAGATCAAACGATTAAAAGATAGCTATGGAATGGAAGAGAGTTTAGAAGATTGACAAACTTTGTTTGGAAAATTTGCATAGAGAATAAAGATATATGTCAAGACCAAAAAACTATTAGAAGTGTTGTTGTTGATCATTTTAAATCTTTGTTCTCTCAACCTTAGGGCTTTAATTTGATGGACTAGATAAAAACTATTCAAAATTTTCCACGCTTTTTTGAAAATGAAGATTGTCTTCTATTGGTAGGCTAGTGACTGTGTTAGAAGTTAAAAACACTTAGAAGTTGTTCGCGGAGGACAAGAGTCCAAGCCCCGATGGTTGGACGGTGGAGTTTAATTCGCATTTCTTTGATCTTTTTGGGCATAGATTATTGTTGTAGTGGAAGAAACTCGAACTCAAAGAAAAATTAATGAGGTTTTGAACTCAACTTACCTTACTCTTATTCCCAAGAAGGACTGTCTTGATTCCTTTAATGATTTTTGTCCTATTTCGCTGTGTAATTTGCTTTACAAAATTGTCTCCAAGATTATTGCAGAAAGATTGAAGTTGTTCCTAGGTAAGGCTATCTCTGATGAAGAGTTTGCTTTCTTATCAGATAGACAAATTACTGATGCAACAGAGATAGTCCAAGAATGTTTACATCCTATTAAATTTCAAAAAATTAATCCCTTTTTTCTTAAACTAGATCTGATGAAGGCATACGGCAGAGTGGATTGGTCCTACTTAAGATTAATTCTTGTTCAAATTGGTTTATCTCCTAATATTGTTGAGTGGATTATGAGTTGTCTATATTCATCTAGATTTGTTGTGCTCATCAATGGTGTTCCATTAGATTTTTTCAAATGTAACAGAGGTATACGCCAAGGGTGTCTTCTTTCTCCTTACTTGTTTATCTTAGCAATCGAAGGACTTAGCCTCCTTATCCATCATGAAAAATTACAAAAGAAGTGTTTTGGTCTTATGGTCTCCAGGGGGTTTTATGTCACCCACCTCTTGTGTGTTGATGATGTTGTCATTATTAGAGGGAGATCTCTAGAAGATTGGCATCATTTACAATCTCTATTATTGAGCTTTTGTAAATCCTCGGGCTTAAAGGTAAGTGGAAAAAAGTCTTTTCTTTTACATTCCTGCAAGGATCATCATTTGAAAGAATCATTGTTCAACTTATTTCCTTATAATTTTAGTAATCTTGAGGAGGGTTTCAGATATCTGGGTTTTCTCTTAAAACCCAATGGTTACAAATCCAAAGATTGGGATTGGATTATAAAGACTATCATTCGTAAAATTAGCAGTTGGGCTTTTCATTAGATTTCTCTAGGCGGAAGGCTAATATCGGTATCATCGGTTCTTTAAGGTATCCCAGTTTATTGGATGTCCTTATTTTCTATTCGACCTCGATTTTTTCAATTATTAGAGCTAAGATCTTTCATTTTCTGTGGGTGGGTAGATTGGAGCATGGAAAGCATCATTTGTCCTCATAGGAAAGTCTATCCCTACCTCAAGATTTGGGAGGTTGGGGGATAAAGCATCTTGCATTTTTCAATCTCTCTTTATGTGAAAATCTTTATGGCAATGCTTATTCAGTTCAGGTCTTTGCGGAAAACTTATAAAATCTAGATATTTTAAATGCCTAGATCCCATTTACTGGATAAGGGAGATCTTTGTGAAAAAATCTTCTTTTTTCGACCATTTGGAGTACTTTGGTAAAAAGTCTTCCCATTATTTCTAATGATTTGAGTTGACAGGTTGGAAGGGGTATCCAAATCCATATGGGGATTGACCCTATTTGTGGCTTAGGTGATGAGTATAAGCTTTATCACGAACTAGTGCTGGAACTTCATCATAAGAACATTCAAGTGTTAAAACACGTTCATTTGGGATCTCGAAATAATGTTTGGGTTGATTCTTCGGTATTCAGGCTCTTGGGAAGATTAGTAGAGGAGTGGGATTTGTACATTTCAAAACACTACCAAGGGAATATCAATCTATGTGCTAATCATGATAAGTTGGTGTGGTCTTTCAATGCTAGGGAATGATAGGTTATACGTAGCTTAGCCTATCGTTCTATTATTTAGAAAAGCAGGTTTATTGAGACTGTGTGGTGGATGCAAAGGTTGTGGAAGGGCTATGTCCCACTAAAAATCAAGTTATTTTCCTGGCTTTGCTTGAAAAACAAGATTCTGACTTGGGATGTCTTACAGAGTAGGGTATTTTTTGGCCCAGGAAGATGCTTGTTATGCCCTCAAAAGGATGAGATTATTTCTCATGTTTTTCGAGACTGTGTTTTCGTCCTTGATATTTGGTTATTTCTAATGAATTCCTTTATGATTGACCATAGTTGGGATGGTGTACCTGTGAAGGATATTTTGCTGAAATGGTATAAAAGAAAATATTAATTCTAATATCTTCCATTTTTTGTGATGTGGGAGGTATGGAAAGCTAGGAATGCTTCTATTTTCTCCAATTTTCTGTAGAAGATAGAGGTAATTTATTTGAAGATTTTATCATCCTTTTTTGAATGGAGTAAATAGACATCTTGTAGAATGCGAGGTATTTATTATTTCCCTTCACTTTGGCAGGAGCACCCTATAGGTTTCTTTGATGGGGAAGCCTAGAATGCTGCCTACAGCGTTGGGTTGGTTATAAAGATTGGTAAAAACAAGGTTATTAAGGGTTGGTTGAAGGTTGGAAATGGCTCAAATACCCGTGTCAAAGTCGTGGGTTTATGGAGTTTACTCTTTTGTGCAAAATATTGGGGTATTCATGCTTTACAGGTCTTGCATGATTCGCAAGTCATTATTAATTAGGAAAATGGGGAGGCATAAGTGAAGTATTTGGAACTTCATCACTGGTTAGAAAATATCAAATGCTTATGAAAGATTTCTCTTTCCTATATTTCAATCATGTTTACAGAGAACTGAGTATGGAAGTTGATGCTCTATCCAAACTCGAGTTGGGAAATATGTATGGTAGATTAAATTTCTCTCTTTTCTCTGTTGCATATTGTTGTAGAACCAGACATTTGATTCTTTTCAATTAGGCTCTCTGATCATTGTATTCAATACTTATAAACATGATGATGAAATCAGAATCATTGATGAAGTTTATTGTATAGGATTTTGATAGTTTGTTGGATAAGATCTTGGTTTGTTGGATGGATCTCCCTTCTTGGATATTGGGTCTGGTAGTATATATTAAGCATAGTCTGGTCTATGAAGATCATAATTTTATTGTTGAATATGGTGTAATTTTGACACAACTTTTCTTTAATATAAAAGTGTTGTTTTTCTTACTAGAAAAAAATCATAAATTTTACAAATGATAATAAAATGGGATAAATATTTCTTGGAGTGATCTGAGATACAGTGGCAGGATATTAGTGGGAAAACATTTTTAATGGAGTAATCGAAAATAAGGTAGCATGATATTAGAGGTATCTACCGGCCATATATTTTATGTATTTTTGGGACATTTTAATGAGAAATTTCTAAATGTCTAGTATTTTTGAAAAATGCCTATCATTTTCCATGTTTCAATCATATATACAATATAATAAGCTTTCCCCGGATGAGGGTGAGGTCAGAAGATGCCACGATGTGGCAAGAAGGACGCATGCAAGGTTCGGGTTGACACGTGCTACAATTGTGGTTTTGTGAGAGCAGATGCTAAGGAGAGTTTTTGTTGTGTTTTTGAATGTGGGAGCTCTCCTTAGTTAGTATGGGTATGATCATGGGGTAGAATGGTATGATTGTCAAAGATAGAGGTATGAGAATAAGGTGGTTAACGACAAGGATAATTATGGAAACCAGTGTGGCAAGTTTTGGATTTTCGATTATGGATTGGAAGTTCTTTTCCTCCTTAATAGAAGTTCCTCTGTGTGTATCTTCCATATCCCTTAGCCAATGTGGGTTTAGTTATAATCATTGAAGTGGGGTCTCCATCTAGTTTGCGAGCAGAGGTGTTATCTTCCTTATGAAATTTCAGGACATTCTTACTGAGATCGGTGTTTTTGTCGGCTTTAATATGAAATCAATGGGTATGTCAAGGGGCTTGGAGAATGGAAGGAAGTGACAGGAGAGCCGCGAGCATACCAAGGCGACACAAATGGCATGGTACTATCGTGCTTCCATTCCCCCGTCAATTAGAGCGGACCTAGAAGTGATGGATGATGGGGCCTGGCGGGAGGTCCTATTGAATGCCTTATCGCTAGATTAGTTGGATACAAGACCTAGGCTCCACGAGGGCTCGACAGGGCCTATATAAAAGTACAGTCACATTGTATTGGGTTATTAAGGTCTCCCAATCCGGGTCATGGTAGAAAGAGTGGAGAAGGAATGGGGTTGTCAAAATTCCAGTGGCCTTTTGGAAAGAGTTGTATCATGATACGTGCCTCATACATATGAAAATTGATGCGGTGGGGAAATATCTCGGCATCCCCTACCTCCCATAGATGGTTCAGTATGCTCCTGCTCCTGGGGAGGTGTCGAAGGATAACGAGAATATGATTGACGAATCGGGTGGAAATCGCGAGGCTCCTCCATTCGTGAAGTATCAGGCATTGTAACAACCAATTGGGAGGGATTTGTCTTGGTAAATCCATTTTATGGTTATTTTTTGTTGTGTTTATTCTCGTCCTTCTAGGCGAGTTCATTTTTTAATGGCCAGGGGGATTTATGAATAGTTTACTGGTTACATCGCATTTAAACATAGCCTGACTTTTAAGTTATGTTTTGTTTTTCTAGTTCTCTGGGTAAGGATGAATAGATGGGGTCATATATGCCTTGTTTTCACCTTCAGGGAAAGGATCCTAAAAAGTATTTTGTGTTATGTTCTCATAGATTTCAAATTCTAAAATGAACAATAGTGTATTTTTTCATATATTATGTTAATATAACAATTATTTATTTAAGAAAAACAATATAAAAGCTTTTTTTTAAAGTTTTGAAAGAGGCTTCAAGAAGTTCGTAAGCTATGTAGCAAGATCCAAGATTCGCACATACAATAAAACAACATTACAAATAATAACAATACCTTGAATAGTGCACTAATGTTAGTGTTGGTCTGAAGAGGCCTCTCTGTTTTGAAAATATAAAAAGAAGCTACATGTCTACATTATATAATGTATAGACAAAACCATGTAACCTTGAAAGCTTTAGTGAAATTATTTAATTATTTTTTATAAATTTTCGAATGAAAATCATTTTTTTTAGAATGTTTTGCTTACACTTATATTAGATTTGAGTTTTATAATCTTTGATATAACACAAACTTTTATAATCTCCTAACTTGCCAAAACTATGATGTGCTTGAAAAGCTTCTTGACAAGTTTTTTAAGCACACAACAAATTTTTAAAATAAACAAAGTATTATCCTTCTTAAGGTTTGATAAAACAAAGTTGGTTTCATTAAGTTAATCATTATTATCATTAAAGGTCAAAAAAAATAGAACAAACCACATTACTAACCTTATTAATAATAAAAAATTTAAAAAAATGTGAAATGCAAATATTTTAGCATAATATTAAGTCAATTTTAATGAATTTAGGTGATCGAAGAGAAAAACTTGTGATATATTTTATTAAGATTGAAATTATTTTAAAGTTTACTGGTAGAGTTCAAAACCCAAACCATTAATGGATTGCATGGGTTTTTTTGTAGGTTTTTTTTTTAATAGAGGTCCCAGCAGAACTGACGAGATTAAGCACTCCTTCAATTGGTGATTATTTTTCAATGTACCGCTGGATCTTATTCAATTAAAATGAAGGGTAGAACATCATTTACCAAACTGCAAGTGCATCTAGAACAATAAATTCTAAACATATAATAATATGATTAGCGACATCCATAAATTGTTAGATATAAAAATAACATTAATGAATGATCCGAACGAGAGTGGCAGCAAATTAAAGGGATACGTTCACTGAGTTAAGGGATTAACAACCACACCTATCAAGTTTACGATAAAATTGTCGACACAGGAAAAAACCCTAACCAGTGAAAATAGAGCTAATAATGTCGTGAAGAACGACAGGTTGGTGCACATAATGCAGCAAAAAATTGGGGAACCATCTGGATGTGTGGAGAACCTAAACCTAAAAACTCTAATAGATTGCATAAAGAACTTAAACCTAAAATAACTAATAGATTGCATGGGACAAGGAAACCTCAGAATCGACTTTAAATTCGAGAGTAAAATTCAATAGTAGAGAGCAGAGCAGACAGTGGTCACATGCAACGAGTTTTTTTAAAGAGATTTAAATACGCCCACCTTGTTGTTTGATCACAATTTCACATAAATTCACTTTTACAACTGTTGCTGAGTCTTTTGCTACAAAGTAACGCCTTGGACCTTTTATGGCTTGAAGCAACTTTGTGTTAATACTGTAAGTTTGTTGAGCAATTTCTTTTATCTAACAATCATGCAGACTCGGGAATAGGTAGGAGCAGGGCCTGCCCTATATTCAAAGTAGGTAAAAAAAAAATAATAGGACTTTTTGCTTGATTCTATGCTATTGGGAGAGGCTCATATGGAGAAAGGAGATATGACAAAATTCATAGGAAATAACGACATTCTGAAGTAGCTCACACATGATTTGCTCTAGCTCTAGCTGCAATCCTTGTTTCGAGGTTATTTTTTTAGCAAAGTAATAGGATGGCTTCCGAATTGGACTGATAGGAGAAACGCTACCGATTCCCTGCCCAAAACTTCTCGAGAAAATCAACAAGTTGCCATGGCAGTGAAATTTGTGCTGAGTCTCGGTAATTCATTCTATGTCAAGGTGAATATGGATGGTCGGGGCGTTGGTAGAAAAGTAAACTTGAATGCTTACAATTCTTATGAAAATCTTGTAGATGATTTGGAGAATATGTTTGAACTAACCACAGAACTTTGAGTAGCTTTTGATCTTATTTTCTGTGTTCATGGATTTCATGCATTCTTGTTAGATCTTATATTCTTGTTTATAGCTTCCATGCATTTTGTACTTTTAATCTTATTTTCTTGTAAGAACGTAGATTTACTTTATATTATTTTCAGAACACATTGGAGCTTGCACTTCCATGGGAAATAAGCTTGCCATTAAGCCTTTGAGGCTTTTTGACCCTTCTGCTAAATTTGTACTAAGCTATGAAGATGATGAAGGGGACTACATGATTATGGGAGATGTTCCATGGCAGTAAGCTCTAATCTCTAGGTTTCTTGAAATTCGATATGATTCCATACTTGTTTCTAAGACACATCATTTTCACTTATGGGCTATCACAAATTTTAATAATAGAACTATGCTGCAGAAGGTTTCTTCAGACAGTCAAAAGACTAAGGATAGTGGAAAAGGCCATCAAAATTTCCTCTGGTATGTTAAAGTCAAAAAGCCATTACTTTTTCTATAATTTCCATCAAGTGCCAATTTCAAAGGCTATTCCGATTTTTTTGGGTAATTTGTTTTCATCTCAAAATTGCAGAAAGAAGATAGAGCTTTCCCTGAGGAGAAATGACAATCTTAGGTTCAGTCAATGATAAAACCTTGTATCAGTAGTCAATTAAGATTCTCATAAATCTCACCTTGGATAACAATGATAGCGCATTGTATCAAAAGATTCTCATAAATATCATGGTGACCGTGTTACAGAAGGCATTTATTTTAATTATCCAGCAATTACATCTGCCTTCAGTCCATTGTTTATAACATTTTACAACCTCAACCATGATGTAATGTAAATTGAACATTTTCTTTTTGGAATTTTGGGTAATTAAACACAAACTTCCTGGCTAATTGGCCTAGTTCTTATATATTCTTTGTATTATCATCTCCTCTGCAGCATTCCACAGTGGCACACATTAATTAGGCCAGCTTACATAATAATAGATTCTTCATAAGCCCAATAGGAGGGAGAGCATTGGAGACATTCCGACAAGTAAATCCCACTACCCAACAACTTCATTTTTGTCTAAATAAACCCATCCCATGTGGTCATTGTGTATGCTGAGGGATTTGAAACTCTACAATTGATTCAAGGTATATATATATATATATATATATATATATATATATATANGAAAAAAAGCTGATTTGTATTAATCAAAAAACTACATACAAACTAGTATGTAATCCTGGATCCATTCCTGCTTTACGCAAGTTTACATCTGTTTTCACATCCTTTTTGATGTAATTGCTTGTCCTTTTCAGGGTCTGAGAGAAAACCAAGACTAGTCTTGATAGACTGTCATGTCTGTTGGTAAAAATACCCATGTAAGGAAGATACAGGACGAAACTGTTTTCCATCCTCTGAGCTGATTATATACAGATAAAAAGAGTTTGAATCCAGCATGAGCTTAAGATCTGCTGCATGATGCTTGAAGACTGTCCCAAAAAATATTTTATATTAGTGATTTAGTGAGGCAAAATAATAAAAGGCCTATGAGGATACTCCATGGCCTCTGTGTCCTTTATCTCCAAAATTTTCCAGTGTCCCCATTGCAAATTCAATCCCGCGATTGAGAGTTTGTCCGCATCTGAATTTCACCCCCTGTAGACATGTTTGAACGAGATTGATTCAAAAAAAGAGAGAGATCTGGTTGTCTCTTCATATAAAGTATCTAGTGTATAAATTTTGCATCTCTGAGTCTTGTTTAACCAGTTTATGACCACCATTGAATCACCAAAAACTTGAATATTTTTGCAGTTTCTTTCAATTGCAAAACAAAGGAGAAGTTTCAAAGTCATAAGCTCAGCATAGTTATTGGTTCCTACTCCTAGCCCCATTGAGATTTGGAAGTAATGCTTTTGGTTGAGATATAAGGTTGCTCCTCCCCCACATGTCAAGTTTTGGGAAGCTACATCAGAAAAATCCCAAGGGATGTTTTTGTTCAACTATTCAGGAACAATAATTCTTGGAGGGGAGATGTTCCTTGATTGAGGAAAGTAAGAAAGAATGTCCAATCCCTTCCTTGCTACCTCTTCTGGAGAGATGGATTTTTCAAGGAATATGACCCTGTTTCTAACCAACCATAGTCCCCAAATGTGGATGAGCGGGAGGGATTTGAGCTATGTTGTTTGAGGGGATGAGGACTAGTCCTTCCATGCCTCTTCCACTGTGCTACCTTTCCAATTGAAATTGGAGGAGGTAAATGACTTTGAGTGCTCCCAAACCTGTTTGGAAAAAGTATAGTGAAGGAAAAGGTGATTTATGTTTTCCTCATCATCCTTGCATAGGCTACACCACCTAGGTCCTGCTTTCTGTCTTTTCTGTAGATGCTCCCATGTAGGTATTTTGTTTGCAAGGACACACCAAGTGAATGTTTTTTCCTTTAATGGTGATCCGGATTTATGCGTGAACGAAATGAAAGAACATATACAGAATCATAATAACAGACATTTTGCAAAGATAACAAAGATACAGTAAACACATATTCTATTAAATGGAAGAAATAGAACAGACTGTAATACAATTGCTAGAATGGTGGGAGCTATCTCTCATAAGAGATGTGGCTGCTACGCTCATTCGTTCAAAGCTCAATAAAAAATGAGGCCAAAGGGGCCTATTTATTTTAAGAATGAGTTGATAAACCCAAAAGTCCAAAACTTAACCCTAGAAGATGAACCGTCATAAAGTTTGAGGCCCCAAGGTGGTAAGTTGAACAGTCAACTTCCCGAGGTCATAACGTTTGCATACGATCTCCAATTTGGGTGTTCGATAGCTCGTTGGAAAGCTCTGTCTAAGATTTACAACTTTTGGTCAACCAAATGCATTTCTATGGCAACCATTTGGCCCTGAATCGCCAAAAAATGCCGTTTAGGGCCTCAAAACTGCCCCAGAAGTTTAGGACCCAGAAAACTGTAGAAAAATAACTAGGAAACTGCCACAATGGACACTTGTTTTGAGCCAGTGGAATAGGTGGGTGGCCACCGATATCCATATGGATCAAATGGGCATTTAATCTTCCAAATACCTTTCTTCCACCATTTTTTATTCTCTCGGAAGAGTTGTGAACAGAGTTGTTGGTAACCAATCTTTGGGGTGTATTTCCCATGTTGTGCTTTTTCCCAAATCAACTCATCTTCTCTGTTGGTAATTCGGATGTGAAATGATTGCAAAGCTAAAGTGTACTGATCCCAAAGGTTTTCCCATTGGTCTGGGAGCTCCAAGTCCTGACTCCTCCTCCAACCTTGATGCCAGATGTTGGTTGAGATAGGGTCTGCTATCTTATTCAAGTGGTAACAGCCCTTTTGATGAATTAGTTGAATGAATTGTTGAGGAAGGATGTGATTTTGAACGCTGCATGTCCAGGGGTCCGCTCCTATTCTGAATTTTGTGTCATCCCCTACCTTCCAGACCAGACCTTCTAATATAAGTGAGAAAGATTTGCATAATGCTTTCTAGATAATTGATCCATTTAGAGGTTTCTTGGATATCGTATCCCTGATCCAATCCAAAATCAGGGTTGGTGAGATGTATTTGTGGATGATGAATTCAGTCCACAAAATCTGAGTTGATATGAGTCTCCAACCTAATTTTGCAGTCAAATATTTTGCAAAGAATAAAGTGTTCTTTATGCCCCAACCTCCCATTGCTTTTGGTCTTGCAATTTGATCCCATTTAACCTAGGGAAGAACCTTTTGATCTTTTTTCCCTCACCATAGAAAAGTTGAGCATATTCTTTGGGATTTGTTCAGGATTGATTTTGGAATCCATGCCAATGCCATCCAGTAGACTGGGATTGCTTCCGAAACTGATTTGATCAATACTAGTATGCCAACTCTTGAGAGCCATCTATTGCACCAGTTGTTGATTTGGGATTATAGTTTAGCAAGCAGCCAGCTCCAGTCCTCTTTTTTGTGGCAGTTTGGTTTAAGTATGAACCCCAAATATTTGATTCCGTCATCCAGAGAGAGCTGTTGATAAGGGAATAAATCCTGAAAAGATCTCTGCATTTCCTCCTCCAAGTTTATTGTTGTAAGTGAGGATTTCTGGAGATTTATTTGAATTCCTGTAGCTTTGCAAAAAAGGATTAGGAGTTCTGAGAGCCTTTCTGCTTCTCTTTTTGAGTCCTTACAGAAAATGAGCATGTTGTCGAAAAATAGTAAATGTGTTATGCATGAGTTTGTGGTAATTATGAGTCCTTCAAGCAGCCCTCTTCTTTTTGCATCTAGAATAGCTCTACTTAACCCTTCCGCAGCTAGTAAGAAGAGCAGAGGGGATAGGGGACAACCTTGTCTTAATCCCCGCTCAGCATGGAAAAAAGGGGAAGCTGCTCTATTGATGAGGACTAAAAAGGAGGCAGTTGTGATGCATGCAAAAATCCATTTTATGAAGGGGTAGTTGAAACCTATATGGGTGAGTAGGAGCCTGAGATAGATCCAGTTTACTCTGTCAAATTCCTTGGAGAGATCAATTTTTAGGATCGACCCCTTTGTTTTTTTTGTTTTGGCGTTGTCAAGACCCTCCTGGGCAACCCCTATGGCTTCATGGATTTGTCGATCCTCCAAAAAACCAAGCTGTTCCTTGGAAATAATTTTTGAAAGGGCCTTCTGAAATCTCTGTCCAATTATCTTAGTGACCACCTTGTAGGTTATGTTGCACAGTGAGATAGGCCTGTAATCCTCTAATCTTTCTGGAGTGTCCTTTTTTGGGATTAGGTTTAGGAAAGTTGAATTTAGTGGAGGGTGGAGGACACCATTTTTTCTTGTTTCCTCTACCAGTTGTAATAATTTTGGACCGATGGAGTCATACCCAACTAGAAAGAATTCTATTGTCCACCCATCAGGCCCTAGACTTTTGTCTTTTAGAAAACTGAGTAAAATTGCTTTTACCTCCTCCTCTGAGACTTCTTCCATTAGCTCCAAGTTATCTTCCTCGTTGATGCTTCCAGGGAAATACTGAGAAATTCAAATTACTTCAGCTATTGTTGCTTGTTGGTCTTCTTTGAATATGTTTTCAAATTATTTCTTCCCTATTTTTTCTAGGTCTTCAAAGGTGTTTGTTGTCTCATTGTTTTCATTCTTTAGCTTCCAGATAGTATTTTGTTGCTTCCTACCTTTTGCAAATGCCTGGAAGAATTTTGTATTATCATCTCCACATTCCATCCAAATTGCTCTGCTTTTTAATCTCAAGACCTCCTGTCTCTCCATTAGGAATTTGGTTCTAGAGGCTTCCAATGAATAGAGTTTCTCTCTGTCCTCTTGGGTAAAGAAGCCCCCCCTTCTTTGTTTTGGTGCTCTTTCAAATCCTCCTCAATTTGGATGATTTGTTGTTCATCCTAAAGCTTCTTATTTGATGCCCACTCCTTAAGAATTCTTTTTATTCTGAGTAGGTTTTGAGAGAAATGAATAGCAGCCCTAGTGTCATTATCTTCCTGATAGGGTATCCAGTTTGATTGAATGAGTTGCACTACCTCTTCATTCTTGAGATATGCAAAACAAAGCTTGAATGGGCTTGCCATTTTTTTTGGTTGTTTCTGGATTTCCAGGCAGATGGTTAGGTGATCCAAGTCTGCTCCTGAATCCACCCATTGTTTGAACATAAAATCTTCCTCTAGAAGATCTTCTGATAATAGGGATCTGTCCAGTCTCTTTGCTATTCTCTCTTCTCCCACCCGTCTATTTGACCAGGTTAGATTTAGAATCTGTGGGTCTAGATCTATTAGTTTGGAGTCCATCAGGAGGTTGCTGAAGTAAGGAGCTGAAGGGTCTGTTTATGCTTTTTCCCCCCATATTTCATGGGCTCCTAATGTGAAGTTGAGATCACCCCCTATTATCAATTTTCTTTCTTTAATAATCCCAGATTTTTTGAAAGAATACCAGAAATTTGATCTGTTAGAATGAGGCCTATAGATGTTAACAACTGTTAGGATTATGTTTGTCTCCACCCAGCAGAGCTGGGCTCCTATCTCGAAGGAGGATCCCCAAGAGTTTGAACATCGAATACTTGATTTCTTCCAACCAATTGCTAACCCTCCTGAGTGTCGATTTGCACTTTGTGTTGTGAAAGAGTAGTGCGGTAAAAGTGAGGATAACAAAATTTCTACTTCCATCTCTGGTCCCATGGTTTCTTGTAGAAGGATGACTTCTGGAGAAAGAACCTCCATCATCCTTTTTAGGGCAAGTTTTTTTCGAGTACTTGCCAGACCCCTGAAATTTAGGGAGAGAAGTTTCATTTTGGAACCCCATCTGGGGTTTGCACTGCTCTAAGCGCCCCAAATAGGGTTGGTTGTCTTCTACTTGCCTTGTCTCTGAGTGCCTTGTTCTGGGCCGCAGAGAGATGCAAGGGCCTTCCCCTTCCTTTGCCTTTGGAGGTGATATTAGGGTTTACCTCGAGCCCTTTAACAGGGACTCTTGGCTTCAGAGAGATCGGAACATCTATTAATCGAAGGTGGAATCAAATAAAAGAGGATTGGTTGGACGAGTCAGTTTTTGTGGGGGGAAGAGGCTACCAAGTTGGTGGTGGAAATTGTTTTTTGGAGGGGAGCAGGGGAGCAGCTCTGTGTGGGGATGGGACTGTTTGTGGGGGGAGCAAGCAAATTTTTGTCCTCATTTAAAGATAGAACATTCAAATGCTTTCTAAGTGAAGAAGTATTCATACCTGATGAGGTTGGCGAACTCGGACGAGGCTCTGGCTGTTGAATAGGTCCCTCATCTGCTGCTACAACCATTTCCTCCGTTTGTTCCAAAGGCTGATCTGCAACTTTTGGCGCACAATGTTCTTCAACCAGAACTGGATTCAAAGTAGTTCCCTTTAAACTCAAGGCCCATGTTCGTCTGACCCACTTCTTTCTCCCTGAATATGATGGAACATAATTTGGACAATTCTTTGCCAAGTGTCTTGTTTCATGACATTTGTGGCATTGAAAAGGGATCCCTTCATAATCCAAGAATTGTTTCTTTATCTTAGTTTGCCCAATCAATTTTAAATGGTCCCGAAGACTTGTTCTAATGTTCAATGAAACTAAAATCCTGGGTACCTTCCTGACTTTTCTCTGCTGATATGAGAGGTCCGCCTCTATGAAGGTCCCCGGCACCCTTCCAATGTCATTGAGCGATGTCGGATTCCAGAATTCCCAGGGTATACCTGGAAGGCGGACCCAGAATGGAATTGTGTTGAGTCTCTCAGTATCCGCGTCGAATAATAGCGACCGCCTCTTTAACTAGAAAGTGGTTTTTCCATATGTCCATACTTTCTTGAGGATGAGGTCCACATCCTCTCTGCGGCTGAGGCGAAATCCAAACCAGCCCTTTGCTAGCGGTGTGATTTCTGAGTCTTCCTCTTGAAACCCTGTCCAATTGTTTCTAACCCATTCTTCAATTTTCCCCTGTGTAGGGTTACACCCTCTTATTTTCCCAACTAGGGCCAACCCATCCATCTCCTGGGCTTCTGTCATAGAAACACTAACTTCGTAGATCAGGTTAACAACTCCTCCAGAAGGATTTAGGCAATGGTTTTTCCATTTTTTGGAGCCGGGTAGGGTTTCCTTCAAGATTCTATCAGAGATAGTACCTTCGCTTCCCAAATTGGGGTTTCATAGTGGGATATTCAGGAGGCTGTCCAATGGTCCTATGGCCTGCTCTTTTTCTCCTGTAGATGTTGGTTGTTCTAAGAAAGAGTCGAGCCCTCTTTTCAAGACGTTGTCCAGATGTGGATGTTGTGGCTCTGCTTGAAGTGAAGCACTGAGATCGATTGCTGCATTGGAACCCTATAGGATTTGGCTTGAGGGGAATAGTGAGTACGGTACGCCTCCTAGTGTTGGGTTTAGTGGTCGTGCTGCGAAATGCCCGAGCAAAATCTCCTCAGCAAAAGGCGGTGAGTCTGGAACCCTAGCACCATTCCCAGCTGGCAGATTCTCTAGGTTGTTCTGGACTGTTTTCAATGAAGGTATTCCAGTGATTTCTGGGGTGGAGAAGATATTTATCCCCTGCCACGGGTCGTCCATATATGCATTGTTTCTCGCTCCTGTTCATACGAAGATATAATATATCAGTCTGCTAAATATTGAAAACATTTGCATGTGAGATCGATAATACAATATAAATATCGTTTATTGATAATGAAATATGTATGGCATGCATGCATGGAGGTAGTTTCCCTTCAATTATGACGACCTGTCTTTATGTCTCTTGCCAACATTAACTATAAGATGTTTATATAAAATGACGAATTATAGTTAGATTCCTCAGTTATCATAAGCTTGGCCTAAATTAAATTACAAGCGTTAATTAAAGTCTTAAATAGCATGTGGGTGGTTGATGGATTAGCAGTAGCGATTTCTCCGCCTTATATTACAGGAAAGTATTTGCAAATAAAATATTTAAATTAAAATTAATGTAAACTAGTTTAAATTAGAATTATAAATAAATTGGAGAATCGAGGCAGTGGATTTACATGCACATTTACCTCTTCGATAAAAAT
>LPNX010649659.1:0-19902 GCA_001517045.1 Pseudotsuga menziesii
TAATACCTTATACTTTGTTTAAATTAATAATTATATATTTTTTATATTTAACATATCTTAAACTATTTTAATAAATTTAATTAAAATACTTTTTAACTATTATAAATCAAATTAATCTAAATAAACTTTTATATATATATATATATTAACTTGTCTCAAAACCAAAAATGAAAGTTTCTTACTTTCGACTTCCAAGAAGAGAATTATTTATATCCCTCCATTTTAACCTATATAGTGCTTTCCCTACACCAAATTAAAACCACAATTGGTTGGCTCAAACCTCATATTGATTCGGCTATGAATTGTACAAAACGTAAAGATCAATATAAAGATGCAAATCTAATTAACCTAATAAAATAATATTACAAAAAGATTTATGGAAATACATTGTGGAGATAGTTTAGATTAAATAAAATATTTAATAAAGAGCCTAAAAGTTTGATCTTTTAAACTAAACCAATATTACATACCAGTTTCAAATTATTTTTCAATCATTTACACTAGCTCTGATGGTGTAAAAAGAAAAATGTAAAAGTAAAAGTGTACAATGATTTTGTAAACTATTTTACTGAGAAGAAATGGTTAAAAGAGCATATAAGGATTTTGTAAAGCCCATATAGTTCGGTTTACTTGCTTAGGAATTATTCCCACTCCCTTTCGGTAATGAATTTTTCCCACCTCTTTTGCTTTTTCGTCCAGTTAGGGTTTAATGACGGTCCGCTAAGTGATGGACGGGGTTCGACAATATGACCCACTCCCGTTTCTATCAAGAACTTAAATAGCAAGGTCGGTAAGGAACACAAAAATTGTTAGGTGAGGTCTGTGTAGAATTTCTTCTTGACGGTTTCCACTGAAGTTTTGTCTTCTACTGCTTGTTCCTTGCAGAATTCATCGGCGATTTTTTCAAACCACTCCAACAAGCTTGTTCTTCCCCCGCGAAGCAGTTTTTCTAGTAACTGTTGATCTTTAGTCCCTTCCGGATTTTTCATCCAGGAGTTTGTTCAAAAGTTGGGGCACTGATTCTACAAACTTCTCATGTGTCTCTATAAAGAATCTTTCTTTTACTTGTGCGGTCGTCAATCTATTTCTTCGTGCGTAATTCTGCAAATAATTTGCTACTTTACGCTCTCACCAGTCCTTAATCTCCTATTCTGATATCATCTGCTTGCATACATCTCAGACATGTACTACTAGCAACGGAACCAATGTTGTAATCTCACAGATCACATAGGGTTACCAATAATACATACTAAAACATACATACATAACAGAGACAAGAGATAAGAACAAGTAGATAAAATAACATATTATATTAACCTGAGAGGGTCCATACAATGCAGAGAACTGAACCGAGTTCTCATCTGGCTCAACAGCCTAATATATATGATTTACAAACAGTTACAAAATAGCTACCTGTCAGTTCACTCAACCGGCACGACCTTAGGTGGCCGACCGAATCTCTAATTAGTCGGCTTACCGACTTAGTCGACTGATCGACTAAGTCAGCTATCGTTCAAGTCGACATACCGACTTTCTCCTCCAACAAGATCTCACTAAGGAAGAAGAAATACTAGAAACAAATGTTACAACAAGGAGTCAGAGCTCATTGAAAGAGGATAACATGATACTGCCCAAGATAAAGAAACTTCAAAAAAACATGAAAAAAATAAAAAATAATACTCAAACTGTTAATATATTAGAGTTTGTCTTCTCAAGCAAGAATCCCAAGACAGTCAATATGCCTGTGAAGTCTACAGAAAACAAAGTTGAGAATGTCAAGAAAAATTCCACTGAACATGAAATGGGATATGATATTGTAGAAGATATTAAAAAGACTAAAGAAAACATCTCTTTGTTTGAAATGTGTAATCTACCCCAACAAAAGGAAAAGTTGTTGAACGCACTGGAGACACCTATGAAGGAACCCCAGAATGATAAACAAGTTGATGAAGAGATTCTAGAGCATCAGTAAATGTCATGCCACTTTCAGTTTGCAAGCAAATAAATGGTCAAACCAAGCCAACTAAAGGTCAAGTTTTCCAATTAGATGGGACTGCAGTGAAAGTGGTAGGAGAAATGGAAGATGTCCTGATACATTTATCAGTAGATTAGAGGATTTGTCAGTATATAGACATTGTGGTAGCATATATCCTGGACACATATGGTTTGGTTTTGAGCTAGGATTGGTCAGCAAAATTGGAGGAATATTTTGACTCAGATTGGTCACATGTATGGTTACCTTATAAAGGTTTCTAGAATTAAATAAAGGTGTTAAGGAAACCTCAGATGAAACACAACGTAACACAGTTGGAAGGGAAAAATGAACCAGTTAATTCTGTTTTGGGAAACTATTTTCTTAAGCTTAAGACGAGAAATTATAAAGCTGAAGAAGTCAGTAACACATCAAATATCCAGCCCGGTCTCCTTCAGTTTTCACGAGCTGATAAGATTGATTGTAATATAGTAGAGTTAGACTCAGATGTAGGTGGTAGTTCAATTTCAGTAGGAGTAGAAAAATTTTGGATTCTTTATTTTGACGGTTCCAAAACCATGGAAGGATCAGGATCTGGTTGTGTCCTAGTGGATCCAGAAGAAAAAAATATATTTTCTTTCCTGTAGATTAGAATTTGAGTGCACTAATAACACAGCTGAGTACGAAGCATTAGTCCAGGGACTAAAAAAGGCAATGGAATTAAAAGTAAAAAATCCAAAAGTATATGGAGATTCTGAAATCATTGTTAAACAAGTTCGAAACAAAATTCATTGCATATCACCACATTTGAAGGCTTATCAAAATGAAGTATGGGATTTATTAACAAATTTTGATGCATTCAATATCTCTTCAATTCCTAGAGTAAAAAATGCAACAACTGGTCTGTTAGCTACTTCAGCTGCAAAACTTGTACCTACGAATAACAGATGTTCAATTGAATTCCTTATCATGCCTTCTATTCCAGACAATATCACCAATCTGAGGGTGTTTGATGATGATCAGCAAATCTTGGAATGTCTAATGAATGATGACACATTTAAAGGAGCCATAATAGATGATGAACAGCATCAAGCAAACCTCCAGAGTGGAAATTTCATTCCTAAAGGAGTCATAACTTTGGAACAAATGTTTGATCTAGACAACAAGTTTAGAAAACCAGCAAATGTCAAGACACACAGTTCATCTTTACAATTCGAGCTAATAAATCTAGGGTCAGAGGATGAACCCAAATATGTAAATTTGGGGAAGTGTTTTTCACCAGGGAAAAAGAGAAAATTCATCAGTTTGTTCAAACAGTACAAAGATGTATTCGCTTGGACATATGAAGACCTCAAAACTTATGACACCAAATTTATGCAGCATGTTATTCCAATCAAAGTTGGGATCAAGCCTTATCACCAGCCTCTAAGAAATATGCACCCCAAATTAGAACCTCTAATTCAAAGTGAGGTGAAGAAGCTTCTTGATGCTAAGATCATATTCAAGGTGAGACATTTAGAATGGGTTTCAAATTTGGTGCCAGTACGAAAGAAGACTGGAGATATTAGACTTTGTGTTGATTTTAGAAATCTAAACCGTGCATTTGATAAAGACAATTACCCTATCCCACCCATGGAACAGATATTACAAATGGTCTCAGGTTCTGAGTTGTTTTCTATATTAAATGGATTCTCAGGCTATAACCAAGTGCTAGTAGCAGAGGAAGACATACTCAAGACCACCTTCAGAACCAAGTGGGGGACGTTTGCATATAGAAGAATGCCCTTTGGACTCATTAACGCTGGAGCAACTTTCCAAAGGGATATGGATATAGATTTCCGCGGTCTAGTTGGCCGGAGTGTTGTAGTATATTTGGATGATGTCACAATATTTTCTAAGAGAGAATAACATGTGTTTCATTTGGAACAAATTTTCAAACGATGTAGAAAATATGGCATTTCTTTAAATCCTAAGAAATGTGTGTTCATTGTTACAGAAGGAAAGCTATTGGGTCATGTTATTTCAAAAAAAGGGATCTCAATAGACCCAGAGAGAATTAAATCAATAGAACAAATCCCTTTACCCCATAATAAAAAGGGTTTGCATTATTTTATGGGGACAATAAATTTTGTGCGAAGGTTTGTGCCAGACTTTGCTCAAATAGTTAAACCAGATTTGCAACAAATGATCAAGCAAAGTGTTCAATTCAAGTGGACTGATTCAGAGAAGGGTGCATTTAACAAGATCAAGACATCAATAGCTCATGCATCGTCCCTCAAAATCCCCAACTTTGAAAAATACTTCATCTTGTACACTTTTTCTTCAAATGAATCATTAGCATCGGTGCTTAAATAGAAAGAAGAAGGGGGGGATGAGTACCCCATATTGTTTATGAGCACTGTTCTACAAGGGGATGAATTGAACTATCCTACAGTTGATAAGCAAGCTTATGCATTTTTTAAGGCGGTGAAGCAATTCAAACTATATATACTGAAGAACCGTACCAAAGTGATAGCTCCGCACCCAGCAGTCCGATCTCGTTTTGTACAAAAAGAGTTAAGAGAAAGAAGAGGTAACTAGGTAACAACCTTACAAGAGTACGGCCTAGAATTCAAACCAGCAACCATAGTCAAAGGTCAAGGGCTCTGCAAATTCATGGCTAAGAGTCAAGACAATTAATATAACAATTGGGATAATGAAGCTGAATTACACATGATGGATGTATGTCTTTTATTCACAACTCCAGAATCCTGGTTCATTATCTTCAAGAGGGATACTTTCCTAAACATTGGAATCCCAAGAAAAGGAGAGCATTACGCTTAAAATCATCCTTATATCAGATTATTGATGGAGTGTTGTTTAGAAAAAACTATGATTGGAGTTCTTCTCAGATGCTTGGAACGCGAAGATGCAACTAAGGTTGTGGTAGAACTACATGATGGATTTGCTGGAGGTCATTTCTCAGGAGATACAATAGCACACAATATTTTAAGAGATGGGTATTACTGACCAACTTTGTTTAAATATGCTCACGCTCATGTTATGAAATGTGATACTTGTCACGGGAGCGGTGGAAGACAAGTAAAGACAACAGGACCATTAAAGCCAGTTAGTATTTCGGAACCATTTGAGCAATGGGGGATTGACATTATCGAAGAGATCATTCCAAATTATTCATTGCAACACAAGTACATCCTAACAGTGACATACTACTTCACCAAATGGGTAGAATCCATCCTATTACGAAAAGTGAATGAAGATGCAGTTATGGATTTCTTGCAAGATCATATTATGACCCAGGTTTGGGGTTCTAATTTCCCTAGTTTTTTATAATGCTTCCTATTTTTCATCTATTAAACTGACTGCATTTGCAAATGAGAAAGGGATTAAATTACATTATTCTACTAACTATTATCCACAAGCTAATGGTCTAGCAGAATCTACAAATAAAAATCTCTTTAGGATTTTGAATAAAACAGTCATAGAAAATCAAAGAAGTTGGCACATAGCTATCCCTAATGCATTATGGGTCGATCGAGTCGCACCAAAGAATTCCTTAGGTGTGTCACCCTATACCCTGGTCTATGGGAAAGAAGATATCCTGCCTCCCAATATTCTGTTTCCATCCTCTCAACTAGCCCAAGCTTCTAGAGGGACTGACAATAAAGTTCTGCAAATCCAAATAAATAATCTGCTAAAATTGGAGGAGTCTAGATCCAAATCGAGAGAAAGGTTTAATCATCAACAAGAAATGGTGAAGAGATGGTATCATAAGCACAAAGCCGGAAAGAAGGAATTTGAAGTAGGTGATTTGGTTCTTAAATGGGATCACTCGCATGATGAGAAGGGAAAGCACACTAAATTTCAGCAATTATGGATAGGCCCTTTTCAGATTGCAGAGAAGTTATGCCCCTCAACCTATAAATTGCAAGATTTACAGGGGTGGGAAGAGACCTTTCCAGTCAATGGTTTAGTTCTCAAATCATATTTTTCTTAATGCTTGTTGAGTTTTCTTTGTACATAAATAAAGCTTTTGACTGTTATCAGTTTTGTTTTGTCTTAGATTAGTTCTACTTGTTTTTACACTTTATTTTTCCTAAAGTTTGATTTCTTGTAATTTGTCTTCTTTATTTTATGTTTTAAATAATCTAGCACAAATTTTGGTTTTGGTGTTCATCAGATTTCTGGGTAAACTAAAACTCTTTTGACCAAAGACTGCTTGCTATTTGTACATACATCATGCTTAAGGATCCTTTAATATTAGTAGATTATCTGAATAGATTATGAACACATTGGAGTCATGTTTAACCCCTGTAAATTAACTAAGGTCAGAAAAGTCCAGAATACTATTTTGAGGCTC
Organism: Pseudotsuga menziesii; assembly: GCA_001517045.1. Lineage (NCBI taxonomy): Eukaryota > Viridiplantae > Streptophyta > Pinopsida > Pinales > Pinaceae > Pseudotsuga > Pseudotsuga menziesii. Next base: position 6,333 of record LPNX010649659.1, read on the forward strand.
CATTCATTTCACACTAAAGTCTATTCGAGGAAGCCATCAGCAAAAGAACCATGGAGAGGAAGAAGGTTGAGAAGTTGTATGGTATTTAAATGATCCCATGCCACAAATGAAAGCCAAAAGGCCAGAAGAATCAAGTCTCCCAGAAAGAAATCATACATCAAAAGGGCATATTGAATAAAATCAGTTTGGATAAGATTGCTCGAAGGTTCTTCTATGTTCGTGAGTTGAAAGCAAAATATCTCTCACACAAAAGGACACTATGGATGGAAGAACCTAAAATAAATTTCAGGAAGAAAGCAATCCAATAGGACTCAACGGGACAGAAGTCCAAAAGCATCAAAAGAATGAAAAATGGCATGGAAAATGAGGAACAAACAAATATATCTGTTACAATCCCTTGGTGTCTAAGTTGGAAGCTATCTGAAGGCAGAAGTAAAATAAACTTCATATATTGGCCTCAGAATATTTATTAAGACTTTGAAATCCTGGTTCTCTTATCCCATTGGACCATAATCAATGTTAAAGGTTCATAATTCTTGTATTCTAGAAAATCCAGGCATCTTAAAGGAGTCTGATAAAATGGTCTAACACGATACTTTAAAGCAGTTTATGTTTCAAAAGTCAGTTGTTCAGAGATCTGTGCCCGCCAGTTAGTCGCCAATTGTTACCGCTGCAACATTTCCCAAAAATATTTTTTGAAAATATTTTTTGGCCCCCCTTTGAAGATGTTTATTTGCCTTTGCTTTGATTCTCAATTTGATTGTCTTGTCCATCATGAATTTTCCAAATTTTTCATTTTCCACCAAGGAAGAAAGTCAAATTTTGATCCGCAACAATGGACGGTTTCTCGGTTTCGAGCCACTATGGTGGGCTCTTCTTTGTTTTCAAGCCACTACGGTGAGCCTTTCCCAAGTTGCGAGCCGCTATGACAAGCATCTTTTTCTTTCAACGTCGCTGTAGTGAAAGGATTTTATGATCGAGCCACTATAGCAGGTTTCATTCTGTCTTGTGCGTCGATGTTCGATTACTCATGCTATGTCGGAGAGATTTTCTAGTTGCGTCTGCTACTGCGGAAAGCTTTTGTTGTCGTTTTTTATTCGGTCCATGGGAACCGCTATGGTGGAAGTTTCTTCTAGTGTGACCCGCTATGGTGGGAGGTTATGCATTTCTGTTGCGGGAGGATGTTCCAGTACAAGCCGCTATGGTGGAGGTCTTCTCGCTTTCACATCTGTTTCTAGTAGGACCCGCCGTTGCGTAGGGTTTTGTGAGCTTGGAGTCGATGTTCCAGCCCGTGGTTGGTTGGTGAAAACAGTGTTTGGGGTTCGCACGTGCCAGTGAATTAAGGGTTTTGAATCCTGAATCCTGTTTATTTACCCAGCTCGAAGTCTTTTACCTTTTTTTTTACGGAGTCAGTTTGATTTTGGAGAACGCTGTCCATTTGAATCCTACTGTGCGAATCCTGTGGTGGAGCTCATTCAGGCCAGAGGACTGAAGTGGATCCTCATGAGGAGTATCTCATGCCGCTGCTCAGGGACATCACCTTTCCGCTTCCACTAGGCAAAGACTCGGCCAATAATTTTGTGGGTAAGTTTACTCAGCATATACCTCTGTTATTAAAGTTTATGTATGCAAAAGATATTCTCTCTTCTCTTGCGGTGACGGCATTCCTTAATGCTCCCCTACCTCCATCTATGACCCTCGCTTCTCCGTCTTCTGAGACCCCTCCATCTTTCCCTTGTTCTAGGAATGGGGAATATCTTTCGGTCAATATCACCACTGCGACTTAGGCCTTGTTGGGTGAGCCTATCGGAGTGCCTCCTCGGCCTCTTGAGGATTCCAATTTTTTCGGAAGCTTTTCAAGTTTGAGATATAGGTGGTGCATAAATGTATGAAAACACTGATTGTACCACTCGAGGGCTATCAGTGGGAGTGGGTGGGATGGAGGAGGTTGGAATACCTTTACCATAAGGAAATCAAAGAGATAATGAGATCAAAGATACAAATTCTAGTTTAATCTAGTTTAAAGAGATTCAGACTTTAAGTTTATTTTTATAAGATAACTTTTACAAGTTACAAATAATGTGTTATATGCATTTTAAATGTTTTTTTATCATAACCAACTCACTCAAGTGTCTTAAGATAACATCTCATTTTATAGTGTAGAGTGTCATGTTCAAAATAATCAAAATTCAAATATTATCTATATATATAATTTTAATACCTTATACTTTGTTTTAATTAATAATTATATATTTTTTATATTTAACATATCTTAAATTATTTAAATAAATTTAATTAAAATACCTATTAACTATTATAAATCAAATTAATATATATATATATATATATTAACTTGTCTCAAAACCAAAAATGGAAGTTTCTTACTTTCGACTTCCAAGAAGAGAATTAATTATATCCCTCAATGCATCCGCTTCATTTTAACCTATATAGTGCTTTCCCTACACCAAATTAAAACCACAATTGGTTGGCTCAAACCTCATATTGATTCGGCTATGAATTGTACAAATCGTAAAGATCAATATAAAGATGCAAATCTAATTAAATTAATAAAATAATATTAAAAAAGATTTATGGAAATACATTGTGGAGATAGTTTAGAGTAAATAAAATATTTAATAAAGAGCCTAAAAGTTTGATCTTTTAAACTAAACCAATATTACATACCAGTTTCAAATTATTTTTCAATCATTTACACCAGCTCCGGTGGTGTAAAAAGAAAAATGTAAAAGTAAAAGTGTACAATGATTTTGTAAACTATTTGACCGAGAAGAAATGGTTAAAAAAGCATATAAAGATTTTGTAAACTATTAGACCGAAAACTTTGGTTGTATTGTATTCGATAACTTAAAAGTTTTGAAAGATTTGTAATTGTAGAAAATGAGGAAGAACCATTTTGAAGCATATCCGGAATGGTCAAACTAGAGGCATATTTTAGCCTAGCAGGGTAGGGAGACATATTTTTGTAATTTTTTTAAGATATTTATAATTGGTTGAAATGAAAAATTAAAAATTAAAAATATATATATCAAAATATTTGTGAGCTTGATAAAAATAAAATAAATATCAAAACATAATAAAAAGATAAAGCCAATTATAAATTCATATATAAACTTGTTGAGATTCACATTTCCTCAACCCACTTAAGCTTCCATTTTAAAACTAATTAAATCACATAATTTTTTTCTTAAAAAATGCATAAACTTTCTTTATAAAGAAATCTTAGAGTATTAAACATAATTAATATTATCCTTTTTTCATGATTAATGTGATAATTTTCGTTAACCCAAATTAAAAATGAAATCAATATTATCACAATTACAATCTATTCATTGATGTTCTTATTGATTATTTAGCATAAGAAATTTGCATCGACCACAATCTTTGTTCTTACCAGCTTGCCGGTCTTTTGGTGTGCTCTTTTTCCGATCCCTGCCACTATCCTGGATAAACTCAGGCACCTGATCTTCACTTTCCTTTGGGGGTCCACTTCGGTTAAAAAGAAGTTCCACCTGGTAGATTGGCATGTGTTGGCTCGTCCTATCTCCTTGGGAGGATGGGGTATAAAACACCTGCCATCTTTTTGTGTTTCTTTGAGATTGAAGAATTTTTGGTACGCTATGATCAATCCGGGTATCTGGAACACTCTTCTGAGGTCTAAATATATGGAAAATCTACCTCTTCAGGCCTGGTGCAGGCTTAAGAAGTTCAGAACTGATCGGGCATCCTCGATCTGGAAGGGCTTTATTAAATCTTTACATTGGATGGGTCGTGGACTTACATGGCAGATTGGGAATGGTACTGAGGTCATTGTAGGCGTGGATCCCATTATTGGTCTGGGCTGTAACTTCATTTTGTCGGATGACTTAAGAACTTTTCTGAATGATTATGGCATTATTACGTTGGATCAGGCATTTAATCATGCTACAGGCCGCTGGTTCACTGCTGTGGAATTAGACTTATGTGAAGTCTGGAGCTATCAGTGGAATCTGTATATAAAGGCACTTGATTTCAATAGGATCCGGCTTAGAGAGGATGGTGATAAGCTTTTATGGACCTTTGGGAAGTATACTGGGCCGATCTGTGCTTCTATTGGCTATGACTGTATTTCAAGACACTTAATTGAGGAGGTACCAAACCCGGTCTTGTCCATTCTCTGGACTTTGAAACTCCCTCTGAAAATCATTTGCTTCACTTGGTTGCTGGTCCGTGATCGTATACTCACTTGGAATCATCTGCTGTCCAGGGGCTACCTTGGTCCTAGTAGGTGTGTTTTTTGTGAAAACCATGTTGAAGATTGTGGTCATCTTTTCCTTATGTGTCCATTTGCTGTGAACATCTTACAACACTTCTCGAGATGTATGGGCTTTAATTTCAACCCACAGGACTCTGTGTTATCTTTCCTTGAACTCTGGTTCAGCTGTCACGCATCTGATGTACCTTTTCTGTATCTTCCTATAATCTTCTTCTGGTCTCTGTGGATCCTCCGTAATCATTGCATCTTTGAAGATAGGAAACCTGTAGCTTCACTTCTTATCTCTCGGATTGATAGCCTATATGCTCTTTACCCTGTTCCTCCTCCTAAAACTCGACTTAGAATTATTGTCACTCGACCCTTACATGTCTTCCCGGTGGCTTATTTTGATGGTGCAGCTCAGAATAATCTGGGAGGCGCTGGGTTCGTGATCCATATAAGTGAAACCCATTACCTCTGTTTTTCTGTGGGCTGTGGTCTTAGTTCCAACACTCGCGCGGAACTATTGGCACTATGGTCTGTCCTCAGAGTTTGCATGCTGATGGGTCTGCCCGTCCACATGATCTTTGGTGATTCAATGCTGGTTATATCATGGGTGAATAAACTCTCCACCCTTAATATACCCTCATTGAAACATTGGTGTGATGACATCTCTTCGATGATGCTCTTGGCCCCACCTGTGTCCTTCAATCATATTTATCGGGAATTCAACACGCTAGCTGATGCTCTCTCGAAGAAGGCACTTAAAATGAATCTGGGTCTTGGACATTATTCGGAATTCTCGGATGGTTTGGTTATTGGGGAGGGCCCTTTCTCCCTTTTTTGATGGCTGTTCAATTATTTCGATGGCTGTTTTATTGTCATTGCAGCATATGGTTTTATGATTTAGTATTCCTTTTACTGCCACTTGTATGAGATCCTCAGCTGGCTGATTTGATTTCCTGGGCGAACATGTTTAAAGGACACTTTGATTGAAGGAATATTTGACCTGAAATTTTCAGGAATGATGAATAAGTCTGTAATCATACAGACTTAGTCTTATACTATATGCTTTTGATTGCGACTGTTTTTGGCTTTATGCTTTGCTGAATGTATGTTGCTGCTATGTATTGCATGATATTTGAACAGGTAGATGTGGTGGATCTCACCTGTTTTGATTGTAAGTGATGATGAAAATCAGCTGACCCGCGAATAGTTGTGGTCTGTTCGGGCTGTCAAAGCATGTATAATATGTCTTTTTGATTCTATGAATATCAAAGACTGGTATTTTTCCTCTGAAAAAAAAAAAACTTTCTTTAACTCCTTTCCGGGTTATAATCGGCTAAAATGAAAATAAAAAATAAAAGAAAATAATTTGAATATATCAAAAAATTGATTGCTTGATAAAAATAAAATAAATATCAAAACACTTTCCGGGTTATAATCGGCTAAAATGAAAATAAAAAATAAAAGAAAATAATTTGAATATATCAAAAAATTGATTGCTTGATAAAAATAAAATAAATATCAAAACATGATAAAAATAAAGTCAATTATATATTCATATATGAAGTCTTGTTGAGGTTCACATTTCCTCAAGGGGCTCAAGCTTTCATTTTAAAACTAACTAAACCACATAATTTTTTTCTTTAAAAAATTGCATAAACTTTCTTGATGATAAAGAAAGCTCAGGGTATTAAACACAATTACTATGATCTTTTTCTTCATGATTAATGTGATAATTTCAGTTAACCCAAATTAAAAATGAAATATTAATCCAAACAAAATCTTTATTATTACAATTACAATCTCTTCATTGATGTTCTTATTAATTATTTCCCAAAAATAAATTTGCATCAACCACAATCTTTGTTTTAACTTTCATTTAACATAGAAAATTCTTATAATTTTAAGTTTCATGAATAAGTTTTTTTGCTTTGAAAAAATTTACTGCTATTTTAAGACAATGTTGTTTTCTTTTTCAATAAATAGAGCAAATGTTTGTTTTTCACATAGAGGTTACCACTTTGTTTTCGATCATTAATAAGGTTATGATCTTATTAAATTTTTATATGTACATGTAAAATTTACAAAGATTGTCATTTTCACATTATAACATTTTAAAAACTAAAATGGCATTAAAAATATCACTTTAAAGCTAAATTAAAAAGAAGAAGAAAAAAATCAATTGCTTTAAGTTAAATTTGATAACATTTTCTAAGTAAACCACATTAATCATTGTTTTGGATCTTTTCAAGCTTTTCAAAATATATTTAAGAGGTAGTAGTATTGTGATAAAAAAAATATTTTTTTTTATTTTAAAATATTGATTTTTGTTTTAAATCATGCCTAATAATTAATATGCTTCACTCTAGAGTTCTCAAATTTCACATTTCAAGGAACAATAACTACTCAACCTCTTCACCATCATATACAAAATGAAATCTTGTCTAAGTCATTTTTCTTAAATCCCTTGTAATAACGGCTTGATATTTAAAACCATAAAAATTAAAACATTCAAACATTATAACGAGATCCAAACATTACTATCATGTTGAAACTCGAGTTAATATGAGTTCTCCATTTGTTGCAGTGAAAAATATATCAACCAACTCTGTGATGCAAATAATAACCGCTCTATCTAGATATCATTGTAATGCAAACAAAATCTATAAATGTAATGCAAATAATACTTTAGCTATTTGGATAATTGATCATTAATGATATGGTGGATGCACAAACTGCAACAATATGGATTAATACCTAGGGGATACAGATAATTAATGACCTAATACAAACATTTCCTTCCATAGGTAAGATAATTAATGACCTAATACAAAAAAGCTTGGGCATATTTTGGAAGAGAAACAGGTAAGATTTATAGAAAGATACCCATTGTCTAATAACAACGATGCGCCTAGTAATTTATGCATCCATCCATCCTCCCATAACATATAGCTAGCTCTTTGGACGCAGCAACATCATTATTCGAGACAATGCCGGAATCACGACTTGTTCTGTTTTTTTCTTGCATATACCAACAAATGATAGATGTTGATTATCATTTCACATAAGTGGAATAAAGTAAAGGTAATTATTATGTTATGCTACGCTACCTCAATGAGGCTTGCTTTAAACCATCAAAATTAAATTAGTGATTCTGCTATGCCGATAGATAGAATTAGGAATGCGAGGAATTAGGAACAATGGCGGTAGAGAAAGTTAATTTCATTTCAGTCCTATGCAATAATAGATAAGTGGCCGGCCCCCAATGACTATGATAAGTCATTTTTTCATTCACTTAAATGTACATTAATCTTAGGCCACACATATTATTTCTACCCTGGAATATCATCCAGTGGCTTACCTCACATAGGTTGGTTGCATCTGGAGCGAATATGATATGATTGACCAAGTGAGTGGATGGGAGCGACTTCCTTTCATTCACCTCCTCCAAAACATTGCTATAGCCTATCACCCTCATGTATCTTGTAGCTTGAGATCTGTTAGTTTGATTTTTGGTGGGACTTTCTATTAAAGAGAGATCGTTTCCACCTTCCAGGTTCAGGTATAGATTAAGTCAAGTCATTACTGAAATTAACTTTCTCTACCACCATCGTTCCTAATTCCTCACATTCCTTATTCTATGAGCATGAGCATAGCATAGCAGAATCTCTAATTTTGATCGTTTAAAGCCTCATAGCTCCAAGAAAAGTACAATTAGTACGGAGGTGTACAAGAAAAGTACATTGGAGGACCGAGGTGTACTTTTCTTGTACATGAATGCGACTAAGAGCGTCACCAAAGCTTTAGAAGGATAAGAAGCTCTAATATGAGCGCCAAGGTATGGTTAGATCCATACATATTATGAACCAATATTTAAATAAACTTACTAATATAATGAAATTGAAACTAACACACATTTGCAACCCCTGTAGTGATCATGGGAGAAAGTGGCCTAAATCAGGAAAATCACTCCTGGAAATGGAAATGGACATTTCCATTTCCGAAAATGAGGGACAAAATAACTGTAGACATGGCCATTTCCATAAATGACGGGCAAAATAACTCTAGAAATGGCCAATCAATGGGCTAAATAACTTTTGGAAACCGCTATGGCTGGAAATCATGGGGCGACATAAATTCTTGAAACTACCATGGCTAGAAATAGGGGAATGGGGGCCTTTAACCCAAATTTAAGTGGGATAATTTCTTTCTATTTTTCCTAACAAATTTGGTAAGGCTAATCATTTATTGTATATTTTAAAAAAAAATAGCATGCTAATTGATATTAACTTTAATAAAATTTCACTACATAAAAATTTCTTCCATTGAAAATTTCAAATCCTTTAAATTCTCTCATGGGCTAAATTTCTCCTTCAACTTTTCTTTGATGCACACAAGTTAATTAATCAATTTATTTTTGCACTCATAAATTAATTTAAGTTTTTGATAAATATAGAATGTTTACAATTTGTTTGTTTTATAATTTTAATTTGTTTTAACTATATATATATGTGCCTGAAAGAACTGTTTGTGAATCAAAGACGATGACGACGAGTACAACAACAACAGGTCGACACATACAACTTTGTATGAAAGTGAAAGACTAGGGAGAGGGAGATTCTCCCTCTCCCTATTACAACTCTAACTAATAACAAGTACATCATGAAGTTTTCATAGATCTCTTCCATGGCTGCATTCTTATCCATGGAAACAAATGTGTCATTGATCAACCTATTTATCCCTTCATTCTCCACAAGTTTCTAGTCATTTTCTTCGATTGTATCAACTTCAATGTCATCACCCTCACTATCTCTAATGTGAATTGTAGTGACTGGATTTCCAAGCGTACGTGGGCTTATCTTTGCAATAATTATGGAAAAATAAATCCTATCAGTATCAAAATAGACATCAATAATAATAGTATTGCAAATGAGAAAAAAAATCAAAATTTTGATATCTTACAAGGGGATGATATTATTTTCCACCTTCAATGTCCATACTCTAAGCAATTTTTCGTGAATTTTTCCCATATTTTTCCCTAACAATTCTTATTATTCTCATCCCTCTGCATTGGGTACAAGGGAAATAACATAAATTACATCATCGATTATATCTTCAACATTAAAGGATTGATTATGATGTTTTCCATTGCCACTGTTTTTTCTATCACCATATACAGAGTTGATAGTTGCTTGCATAAGAGCAATTCGTTTGGATCTACTAGCGAATCCGTGGAAAGGATTGTCTGGATACGTTCTCTATAACAATAAAATACATTGTCAAAGTAAGAGGAAATACAGAAAAATCATCAAACAAATGAAAAGAGATTAATTCAATGGATAATCTCATTAATCCACAAGTTCTTTTACCTATAAACATAGTTCTCCCTCCAAAATTCTTCCACAAAGTATTCTTTTCTAAATTCAACCCAAAATAAACCTAAATAGATTTTCGATCCAAATATGTTTTGAATTTTTCCCAATTGAACCGAAAAAAAAACTAAATAGATATTGTGTTTGAATATGTTTTAATACTTCTGACTTTAACCAAAATAAAATCAAATTACATTTGGTCTGACGATGTCGCTTAAGCGATGATACATAATTAAGTGCTTCTTGAGTCGACATCTGCAATCGAAATATCTCTTAAGCGACGTCATAATATGTTGTTTAAGAGACATATTATCTCATGTCACTTAAGTGACAACATGTGGATCTATTTTGAAGTTGTTTCCTAAACAAAACCCGAAAGTTGACATTGTTTTTACATTTAAAGATACTTTTAACTTTCTACATCAGTATAAACATTGAATTTGGACCCCAAATCTAATAGTGCATTTTTAATGAGGGAAAATAGTGTCTCTGAAAATGGATAAGAAAGAAAAGATTAAATATTTCAACCAATGGTTAACTATAATTTTAAATAAGAATGCCTTGCAACCACACACATTGTGCAGTTGTGTTCACTGCTCCTCTATACTCGGCCTCAACTGAAGATAGGGAGATGGTGTGATTTTTCTTGCTTGACCAACATATGGGACCATGTGCAAGCATGAAGACATAACCTTAAGTGGACTTCCTATCATTGGGATCTCCGGCCCAATCAGAATCAGAAAATCCAACTAGTTCTAGTGGAGAACTAGCAGCATAGTGTACCCATAAGTGTTTGGTTCCTTGCACATGGTGCAGGATCCTCTTGGCTTCCTTCTAATGGATCTCATCAGGATTATGTTGATATCTATCTACAAAACCTACAACATATTCCAAATCTGGTCGAGAGTGTGTAAGATACAGTAGACTCCCAACTAGTTGTTTGTACAATGAGTTGTGCACCAATGGAGACTCACCAAATTCACCTAGTTTTATACCTGAAATAAATGGGAACTTGGATGAATTACATTCCGACATTTTAAACTTCAATAACAGGTCTGAAGCATACTTTTGTTGGCTGACCTTGATCCCTGATTCATATTGCTCAATTTCCAAACCAAGAAATTGTTACCAAGATCAGTCATGGAGAATTCATTGTGCAAAGAAGACTTAATCGATCCAATTTATTTAGTGCAGCTACCTGTAATAAAAATATCATCAACATATAGCACTATGACGTGCAATAAGTCACCAACATGCTGCAAATACACTTTAGTATCATATTTACATCTTGCAAAGCCAAGCGAGAGAAGAAAATTGTCCATCTTGGCATACCAAGCCCTGGGGGCTTGCTTGAGGCCATAGAGAGACTTCTTTAACATGTATACAAGTGAAGGATCCTCAATGAAACCTTTAGGTTGCTACATATATATCTCTTCTTGAATTTCACCATGAATAAATTCACTCTTTACATCCATGTGGTGAACCTCCCAGCACTTAGATGCAACAATGGCTAAAAATAGCCTGATAGAGTCCATCTTTGCAACCAGTGCAAATGTCTCTGTATAGTCCACTCCTTGGACTTGAGAGAATCATTTGGAAACCAAAATGGCCTTATACTTGATATATGAACCATTAGAAGCCACTTTGGTCCTATAGACCCACTTGCATTGCACTAGTTACCTCTTGGAGGGCAAGGGAACCAATTCCCAAGTCTCATTTTCTTGTAATGAGTTAAAATATTCTTGCATGGTTGTTTGCCATATTGGGTCAAGTGATTCTTCCTGATATGTTTTAGGATCATATCCAACCATCATGAATCATTTATCGACAAGATTCACTTCACATGCAAAGAAAGCAATGTGAAATTGAGATCTAGTCTTTCTAGGATCTAGTGGATTACCAGCTAGATTTCATGTTGCTTCAAGAGTTTTCTCATCCCATTTGGGACGAATGGGTGAGTCATGATCTGAATGTATGTCATCATCATCTTCATCAATATCATAATCAGAAAAATCAGAAAGAGATTCATCACTTACATCATCATGGAGTGGAGGATGTGAGCATTCCCCATGAGCTAGTTCGGCCTCTTGCATGAGCTCCTCTTCAAACTGTACACTCCTTTCTATGATTTTTTTCTCATATGAGGGATAAAAGAGCTTGTATCCCTTTGAATATTCAACATATCCAACCATGATGGACTCCTATATTTGAGGTTGCAAGGCCTTTCTCTCCTCTGGAGGAATCCTAGCCCAAGCCTTTGATCCAAAGACCCTGAAATGTGAAGGATTATGACCAAACCAAGACTCATATGGTGTTTTGTTATCCAAATATTTGTGAGGATCTATGTTTTGAACATATGCATCACAGTTAATGGCTTCATCCCATAGCTTAGGATTCAAATCCTTTGCTTTAATCATACAGGTTGTCATCTCCTTGAGAGCCCTATTCTTGCGTTGTGCAACACCATTTTGTTGTGGTGTTTAGGGCACCGAATGCTGCATTTGGATGCCACATTATTCACAAAGTTGCTGCAAACTCTTGTTCACATACTCCTTTCCATTTTCAGTCCTAAGGACCTTGATCTTGTTCCCACATGCATTCTCAACCAGGGATTTCCAAACTTTGAGAGTCTCAAAGACTTTAGATTTTAGTTTGAGGAAATACACCCAACAATACCTTGAGAAATCATCTATGAAATTCAAAGCATACCTCGATACCCCATAAGAGGTTGTGGGAAGAGGTTCAATAAGATCTGAATGAACCAAATCAAGCACTTGGATATATTTCCTTGCTTTTCCTTTCTCATATTCACACTCTGCATGCTTTCCCACTACACATCCTTTGCATGTTCCACTTGAGAACTTGATAGAAGGAAGCCCTTCCACCATGCCTTATTTGTTCAATTCCTGGAGGTATCTGTAGTTAAGATGGCCATATCTCTCATGCCACAATCTGCTTGTCTCATTGGCATGTGACAGAAGCGCACTCCCTTTGTAGTAGGGAAGGAAATGGGAGAATTTGTACATTCTTGCATGATGATCAGCAAACCCCAATTCCACCACCTTGTTTGTAGATATTTATGCTATATCCATTGTGTCGGGAGTAAATGTTACTCTCTTTGCTTCACCATTTTGAGTCATTTGGTATCTGAGTGTAGGTTCGCTGCCAAATCAGGTATAAAAAAACATTATTGAAGTACCCATCTTCAAGATTGATCATGCCAATCCCTTTGCCTTGGATCTATGAATCATCACCCATTCGAACAGTTGGACCACTGTCAGAATACATGGACGAGAAGAAGTATTCTATAGAGGCGATATTGCTGGAACCTCCTGAATCTATGATGAAGGGAGAAGAGTCTGAAGAACCAGCAACCAATGCATGGCACCTTTATTTGTTGTCTGAGCCTGAACCACCATCTTTCTTCCTTGCACCCTCAGGCAGTGGGATGGTGTTCTTCTCAAGAAGTCACGTCATCATGTCTATGGTCTTCTTCATGCATGCACTCTCTGGATGCCACCCCTTGTGACAGTAGGTGCATTTGGTCTTCTCTTGCTTCTGCTTGTCCTTGTCCTTGCAAGGATTTGAACCCCCATCTGAATATTTGGGTCTTTCCTTCTTCTTCCTGTCTTGTTGCTTCAAATCCTTGGCTTTCTTCTTTCCCTTGGATGGATTTGAAACTCCTGTAGCAAGAGCTTGATCCTTACCGGATTTGATGGTGCCCATCTGCACTAGCTTGTCTTTCTCTTAAGTCAGTGACTCATGAAGTCAGTTAGTGAAGGCATGTGCCAGTTTTGAGTTGTAAGCTAAAACCTCTCATTGTATTAATTAAATGCTAAAACCTCCACGAGAGGGAAGTCACTTCCACCTCCTAATAATCAAAGGTATTGATAGGGGGAAGGAAAATATTATCACACACACACACACACACACACACACA
>LPNX010649659.1:19947-59494 GCA_001517045.1 Pseudotsuga menziesii
TTCCCCTTGGGGGAAATCATGGGAATTGTTCACTTAACAAAAAAAAATGATGCCACGTGTCTTTTGTTGGTTTTAAAACACAAACAAATGGAGGTATTTTGCACCACTTGGCTCCATGGGAACCAAGAGGGGGTTTCCTTTTAATTTCGATGAGAAAGGTAAGAGGGGGAATGTGATCATGGAGTTTCCCCATCAAGGAGTGATCACTGTGAAGAATGCGCCTACATTGCTACATCGAACGGCCTCGGCGTGGACTGGACTTTGGGTCATAACTGAGTAAGTTTCTTTATAGATATCATTTTTCCCTACCGGATCCCGGTGCATTTGTTACCTAACTCTACGAAAGGCAGCGATCTCCACGTTCAGTCCAAGGCATAGAGGAGTGGAAACCATTTGTGCTTTCCTACCCATGATCTGTGAAAATGATTATCCCAGCTCGATGCTTTACCTGCAGAAAGGTCATTGGGAATGAATGGGATACATACCTCGACCTTCTGCATGCCAACTATACTGAAGGGTACACCTCCTGGACTCTTTGATTTGATTTTCATGCCTCATCCCTTTTTTTTTCAAAAACCGTTTTGGTTTAATACAAATATGAAACAAATTTAGACAAGAGGCATTTGACGGGGGTATTTGAAAGCATTGTTTTTATACCTCTCTTAACTCTCCTAGATGGTTTTGAATAAGATAAATCTTAGCTGGTTTCTGTCAAGCTTTACTGAACTACATCACAAGGTTAACTCGGTGTTTTTAATGTTTGTTATTTATCTTCAAAATTTCATGCTTAGTTTATATTCAACCATTTCTAGTTTGAAACAGGGATGATTTTAAGGAACCATAGTTATTTAAAAGTGTATAAATGTTGGCGAATCTTACCAATTATTAAAATGCCAACTATAGAATGTTTGGCGATATTTTTCAAAAAATATTTTAATTTCCAAGGATTTTATATCATTTATATAATAATTTGGCGATTTTTAGGGTAAAAAAAGTTTACCCCATCAAAATTGGGCTAAACGGGGCTTCAAAAATTGCAAAATGGCGAATCTTTTTTTCGAGAAAACCCCCTAAAAATAGCCCATGGGCTAAATTTCGCCCCTAAAATTATCCTTGGTTTGAAATACCACTGTTGTGTTTTGGAAACTTAACATTGAAGGACCTTGGTAAAGTACGCTATTGCTAGGTGTTCCTAAGCGCTAAGAGCCTAACGTATCTGCGCTTTTTAGTTCTTTGATAGATTTAAATGTATGTGATCTGGAATTTCTTTGATAGATCTAGAATTTAGAAAACATATCCATGTATTTTAATAGATCTGTGCTTTCTGGAAAACGATCACCAATTACTTTGGTAAGATCTGTGGTTGGAGTCATAATTGGAAAACGATATCCATGATTTTTTCTCGTTGGATTTGGTATTTAGAAAACGTTAGCGATTTTCCAGATGTTAGATCCAAGCGTTTCATATTTATTGTAATCTGAATGTTTAATTTAATGCCCGTGTTTTCATGTTTGTTGGAACTGAATGCTAGAACAGGATTTCTTGATACGATTTCCAGTTTGAGCAATTTGCTTCCGTTGAAATTCTGCATGTGATTTACAATTTGATCCATGTGTCGGATCTTAATTTTATAATTATCTACGGTTACAATGTAGCTATGTATTTGGATCTAAACTCTGGTTTGATTTGATTTAAAATTGCATGCGTTACTTTGGTTGGCAAGTTTTTTATTTTATTTTGAAAATGCATCTTATATTATATTGATGCACAAAGAAACAAGAGGTCAATGTATTTAAATTAATGGGCCTGGATTTGAGCATACAAAAACCCCTCTCTACACAGGAAAGGAGTTCCAAGGTATTTTCCTTGGCCCAAAGAGTCTATATCCTTCTAGAAAATTCCTTTTTTTTTTACTAAGGGAATCAGAAACTGGGGTCAGGCTGGTACTCGTGTGACACGGGGTCCAAGGATCCATTCCCGCTACCACTATAAACCTAGGTGCCCCACACCCGCCACAAGACATGGGACACGGTTAAATATCGGGTGGGATTGATCTCGTGACCTCCAATTTACAAACAACTTCATTACAACAGAACCGCCAATGAGCCACACCCGTGTGGGCTCTAGAAAATTCCTTTGTTGCCGGAAACTTGAACTGTCAATTATGCCGTAGATGCGGTAGTCTCACACAAAGAAAAACGGGAAGCATAATGATTGCAGTTTAATATATATCCTTTTCCATAACAAGGAGTTTCATGTCAATCTTACTTCCAGAAGTACTCTTGCAACTCCGTATTCCTAGAGCACATGCTTGACAGTCCCAATTTTGTGACAGACTTAAGAGAAAAATTCATCCATAATGGACTTTCATCTATGGAGATTCGCATGAAGTTTGGAATTCAACAAAAATTGGACATAGTACAAGTACGGTATAGTTAATTAAATAATTCGACATATTTAATACATTGTTAAACTTGTAAAGATCAAGTAAGTGTTATGATGTGTGCATATTTAAAAATTTAAGCTTAAGAAACCACCAAGTCATATGCTCATGATGTAATTTAATGTTAACAGTTCAACTATTCATTAATTGTTAGAAGTGTATCTTTTTATCCATGTAGAAACATCCTAAAGTATGAAGTGAAGCGTTAATATCGCATTAATACTTGGATATAATTGGGATCAACATGAGTACTTTTGTTGTATACTCCTTGTTGGAAAATTAGTTTCATACTTATAATAAGCATGAAAGGAATTGATAGTAAATAGTTACATTGCCTACTAAATGAAAGGGTACTTTAGAATTTTGGGTAGTTAGTCCTTTAAAGGAAACAATGTCGAAACAATAATGAAATTATGTTGCCTAAATAATGTAAGGTAGCGGTATATATGAGTGTTGTCATGTACCCTTTTTGTTATGGATTAAACATGACGAGGGTTTAGTCGCGAGTAATGCCATAAAAATTGTTATGAAGACAAGGAATGCTAAGTCTCATAATCTTAGGCAAAGTATTCTGTTTGATATCTTAACTTGGAAACTTAAAGAGTTTATGTTTTTAACCTCGAACCTTAGTGGATTTGTTGCCCAGCTTGGGGGTGGCTTTAGACGGATAAACATACGTCAAATGAAGCAAACAATTGGGAGGAAAGTCGTAGACATGCTTTCAGTTGCCCAAGCTAAGAGAAGTAGCCTTTAATAGATAGATTTGTTTATGGGTTTAATTTACCTTCTTTATAAAACTTATGATCTTGGATTTATAGTACTAATATGCATGTTGAGTTATATAAAGTGGTGGTTGCAGAAGCTGTGTTTCAATGGTGGAAAATCCTTGGAATAACTCTCGAAAGACAAGTGTAAAATAAATTAGTTTGCATATGTGCATACTTTATAGATTAGTTTTCTTTTATTATATCCAATAATCTAACCTCGTTGATAATGGTGTGTAAGGGGACCGAGTACAACATATGGTGCTATAACTGCATGGAAAGGTTCACTTGGAATTTTTTTGATCATACAACTAATATAATGCTGGTGCAATATTATATTATACAATGAGAATTGCATTATGTGATTGTACTTTGTAGGTTCCTAATCCTAAAGGAATGGTTATGATTACATAAATAAGGAGTTAAATTCTATTGTATGATTAACTTTTTTGTTTCCACAAATTTTTTTATTTTATTTTCCACCACAGTAAGCTATTATGGAATTTGGGTATGTTACATATGGTATCAAATCACTAGTTACAAACACTCGGGCTTATATGGGCTGAGTCGGAGGAAACGAATATAAGTTAGTTGAACAAGCAAAGGGACTCCATCTATAGGACACAAGCATAAAGTTTCAAGGATCGACAGGAGGTAACCAATAAGCCGTCTTTGAATTGCATGTAAGTATGTTCCATTTGTTGAAACATTATAATGGCATAACATTTTCTATAGATGAGCATTGTATATGTTTCATTATATATCTGAAAGATCTTTTATGGGTAAACACCAGTCAATAAATATCTCCTCATACTCTACAATTAGTTTCATTAAAGGACAAGAAAGTGATCGTTAAAACGATTGAAAAAGTTAGACTATTGGGTGAAGGCTTTATGAATTAGGTTCTTGTAAAGTTATCCTAGTTGTGAATATATAAAGGTAAAGTTCATATGCTAAACTGAGGAACTCTCCTAAATATGTTGACTTGGTAGTTCGAATTAAAATGTTTATTATCTTTCTCTATGTTTCTTATTATTCTTGATAGTGGATACCTTTCAAGTTTCAACAATCATTTTATTTGAGTGAGCACGGTTGATACATTTTCTTAACTTTATATATAACTGATTGAATTTGATTGACCCAATCGTCAGGATTTCCAAAAATAAAATTCAAATGGATAATCTAAGCAATTACTTGGATCCTATTGAAGGAGGAATAAACGTGAATACGGATCTAACTGATGTATTTAATATTATTTTAGTTATGAAGGAAGCATAGTCATGTTGATGTGAAGATTTTCATTAATACCAATTCTATTACATTACAAGGGTAACAACTAGGAATTATAGTTTTGTTACATAGGAACAACTAAGATTCCACAAAAAGTATAGCCTTGCTAAACTAAGGTATGTAGATTCTTTTCAAACAAAGGAATTAACTTTAAATGGATTAATTGGACATTCCACTGGTGTGAGGTTTTTCTATGACTGGGAAATTGTTAGGTTATAAAGGAGAATAATTGATAGGAGTCTCCTTGTCTCATTCTAGTTTGTGACTGTATAGGGTAAGCGATTATAAAAACTAATGTGTGACGTTAGAACGTGCTTGTACCCTTGCTTTTCAATTCAACAAAAAGATAATGGTTATAATTACTTAAAAGTGTACGTGCGTATTCTAGGTAGTTCATAGGATGCTTATGATGAAAATGCATGATTTCGTTTTATATATTTCTTATTCGGGTGATCGTTACTATGGATGTAGGATACTTTGAGTGGTTTTTATAAAATTTATACTCTAATGTGATCAAGATTTATGAGATAGAGGTATACACATGAATACCTTGACAATCTATTTTCCTTTTGATATATGGATTCCATGAGATAGTGAGTGTAATACTAATATGTGTTATTACAAGTAAACTTTTACCTTGGCCTACGAACGTCATATAAACAGGAGATATGCGGACACCCTTATAAAGATGGTTAATACTCTTTGGAACTTGTTGAAGGACAGGAGCGTAATATGTTATGCATGGTAAGAATATGGTAAGCATCTGAATAAAGATCAAGAGCTCATGAACAGATATATTAAAGCATGAATAAGAAAATAGGTGAACCTATTTGATGTTATTTTGTTGCATGTTGTAATTATCAAATATGCAACAAACAATAAATGATTGATGTTTAAAAGAACTTTCCTGGACTCAAGCATGAAGGGTTGAGGGGAAAGGAATATCTTCTCTAAGTGAGCACCAATGGGAAAAATTGAGGATCCAGCTCTACTTTGCTAAAGTAACTTTTCTTGGACTCAAGCAAGAGACTGGGTGGAAAAGAAATTTCTGGACTCAAGCGAGGAGGCTTGAGGGGAATTGTGAGAGAGCATGTGATATCAATGGAAATACCTAGGCACAAAGTTTAACAACTGGAAAACATGACGATGTTTGATGTTTTTGAGGGGAAAACTTTTGACTAACAATCAAAAGGGAGAGTAAACTCAAAGTTTATCCTGTAAGTCCAATTGGTGTTAGCAACTCGAGAGAGAGTTATGTATTTAGCGGAGAGTTGTTAAAGATGAAAACTCAAGGGAGAGTTTGTTGATCAACAAAAGTGTTGTTGAGTTGTTCAACTTCATGATGAAACAATAAAACACATATTAATGATTTTCCTAACAACTAGACTATTGAATGTCTTGATGTGTAAATGTTATGAATACTTAAGCAGGAAAAATTCCCTCAAGGGTGAGGGTGAATGGTAAATTTTAAAAAGGTTAATGTTTGAAATTATGTGAAATGGATTATGCTAACTTGTGAATGAAAGAAATGTCTATCTCAAGTTGAGGACTAGTTAAAGCATCCAAGTATTGGAGGTAAAAATACGTCCTCCAAAAAGATAAGTAAATCTGAATTACATATGAATTCTTTTGAAGGTAACCCTGTATTAGGTCTTCTTATGATGGTAAAAGCATAAACAAAGGCTAAAATATGTTTACTAAATTGCAAATGTTGTGTTACAGAAAGGACTTGTTGTTTATGTTCTGAGTTGAATTATGAATTAATGACATGTTTACTGGAAAAAAAAATTGGAAGACCTGGTTTTGTTGCAAAAAGGTGCAAGTTATGAAGGATAAAAGATTTCAGGAATCGCGAAAGATTGAATATGATCAAAACAAAGAGGGAAAAGAGAACAAAAGACAAAATAAAGAGTGGAAGACAAACTGATGAAAAGCATGAAGACTGAGGACAGTGTTAATTCTAAGGGGGGAAGGATGTAACATCCCCTTAGTACGCAGCCAAAAACGACAAAGTGTAAGTGAAAAATACTGTAAGTACTAATCCTATCCTCCTCGAGCTATAGATGAAATTAAAAATGCTAGGAGACTAAAAGTGTGCACGACTAAAACGATGATTGGGGACGAATCCACTAGGGGGGAAAAGGGGTAAAAGTTGAGTGAGACCTTGGGATCAAGTAAAGATTGCCTAAGGTCATACTGGTTTCGGAAGCATACCAAAAGTAAGTCGATGGAAACCTTCAAATTTAAAGGGTAATGTACCACTCCTACACTCCATAGATACTTAATTCGAGAACGGGATCTGCGATTATGAGACATTATCTATGTCAAGAAAGCTTTATTGGTTTAAAAGTTAAAACCTCTCATTGTATTAATAAAACTCTAAAACCTCCACGAGGGGGAGGTGGCGTGGAGGTCACTTCCACCTCCTAATAATCAAAGGTATTGATAGGGGGAAGGAAAATATTATCACACACACACATATATATATATATATAGCATTGCATGCAATATGAGAACCTTGATACATGTATATATATATATATATATATATATATATATATATATATATGGTTATATCATAGGTAATAAAAGAACCTAGATATATAGATAGATAGATAGATAGATAGATAGATAGATAGATCTAGAACTCGACCTATGGCATTGGGGACTTTTAACATTAAATGATTAAGTTGATTATGTGATTTCACCTTGGAGGAAATCATGGGAATTGTTCCCATAACAAAAAACAATGATGCCACATGTCTTCTATTGGTTTTAAAACACAAACAACTAGACGTATTTTGCGCCACTTGGATCCTTGGGAACTAAGATGGGGTTCCATTTTAATTTCGATGAGAAAGGGAAGAGGGGGAATGCAATCGTGGAGTTTCTCCATCAAGGAGCGATCATTATAAAGAATGTGCCTCCATTGTTGTATCGAACGGCCTCGGCGTGGAATGGAATTTGGGTCATAACTGAGTAAGTTTCTTTATAGATATCATTTTTCCCTACCGGATCCCGTTGCATTTCTTACCTAACTATACGAAACGCAACGATCTCCATGTTTGGTCCAAGGCAGAGAGGAGTGGAAACCATTGTGCTTTCCTACCCGCGATCTATGAAAATGATTATCCTAGTTCAATGCTTTACTTGGGGAAAGGTCATTGGGAATTAATGGGATACATACCTCAACCTTCTCCAGGCTGACTATACAAAAGGGTACACCTCCTAGACTCTTTGATTTGATTTTCAAGCCTCATCTTTTATATTTTTTTCAAAAACTGTTTTGGTTTAATACAAATATGAAATAAATTTAGACAAGAGGAATTTGACAGGGGTATTTGAAAGGATTGTTTTTATACCTCTCTTAACTCTTCTAGATGATTTTGAATAAGATAAATCTTAGTTGGTTTATGTCAATTGTTATTGAACTACATCACAAGGTTCACTCGGTGTTTTTAATGTTCGTTATTTATCTTCAGAAGTTCATGCTTAGTTTGTATTCAACCATTTCTAGTTTGAAATACCACTGTTGTGTTTTGGAAACTTAACATTGAAGGGCCCTGGTAAAGTACGTTATCGCTATATGTTCCTAAGAGCTAAGAGCCCAACAAATCTACATTTTTCAGTTCTTTGATAGATTTAAATTTCTGGGATCAGGAAGTTCTTTGATAGATCTGGCATTTAGAAAACATATCCATGTATTTTGATAGATCTGTGCTTTCTGGAAAATGATCATCAATTACTTTGGTAAGATCTGTGGTTGTAGTCATAACTAGAAAACAATATCCATGATTTTTCTTTGTTGGATTTGGTATTTAGAAAATGTTAGCGATTTTCCAGATGTTAGATCCAAGTGTTTCATATTTATTGTAATCTGAATGTTTAATTTAATGACTGTGTTTTCATCTTTGTTGAAACTGAATGCTAGAATGGGATTTCTTGATAGGATTTCCAGTTTGAATGATTTACTTCCGTTAAAAGTTTGCCTACGATTTACAATTTGATCCATGTATCAAATCTGAATTGTATAATTGTCTACGGTTACAGCATAGCTATGTGTTTGGATCTAAACGTTGGTTTGATTAAAACTTCTTGTGTTACTTTGGTTGGCAAGTTTTTATTTTATTTCAAAAATGCATCTTATATTATATTGTTGCAGAAAGAAACAGGACATCAATGTATTTAAATTAATGGGCCTGGATTCAAGGATACAAAAACCCCTCTCTACACAGGCAAGAAGTTCCAAGGCATTTTCCTTGGACCAGAACTCAATAGAGTCTATATCCTTCTAGAAAATTCGTTTGTTGCCAGAAACTTGAACTTTCAATTCTATTGTAGATGCGGTGGTCTCACACAAATAAAAATAGGAAGCATAACCATTGTAGTTTAATATATATCCTTTTACATTACAAGGAGTTTCATGTCAATCTTATTTCCAGAAGTACTCTGGCAACTCCATATTCCTAGAGCACATGCTTGACAGTACTAGTTTTGTGACAGACTTAAGAGCAAAATTAAGCCATAATGGACTTTCATCTATGGAGATTCACATGAAGTTTGGAATTCAGTAAAAATTGGACATAGTACCCTTTTTATATTGGACATAGAGTGGCGGTATAGATGAGTGTTTTCAAGTACCCTTTTTGTTATGGATAAAACATGACGAGGGTTTAGTTCGATTAATGGTTAAAAATTGTTATGACGATAAGGAATGCTAAGTCTCATAATATTAGGCAAAGTATTCCATTTGATATCTTAACTTGGAAAATTGAAGAGTTTCTATTTTAAACCTCGAACCTTAGTGGATTCGTCTCCTAGCTCGGGCATGGCTTTAGACGCATAAACATACGTCAAATGAAGCCTACAATTGGGAGGAAATTCGTAGACACGCTTTCAGTCACCCAAGCTAAGAGAAATAGTATTTAACAACTAGATTTGTTTATGGATTTAATTTACCTTATTTATAAAACTTATGCTCTTTAATTTATAGTACTAATATGCATGTTGAGTTATATAAAGTGGTGGTTGTAGAAGCTACATTCCAATGGTGGAAAAGCCTTGGAATAACTCTCGAAAGAAAAGTGTAAAATAAATTAGTTCGCATATGTGCATACTTTATAAATTAGTTTTGTTTTATCATATCCAGTCATCTAACCTTGTTATTTATCCCCAGTCGACTAGGAGACTACCCCTCCCCCATTGATAATGGTGTGTAAGGGGACCGAGTACAACATACGGTGCTATAACTGCATGGCAAGGTTAACTTGTAATTGTTTTGATCATACGACTAATATAATGTTGGCGCAATATTATATTATACAGTGAGAATCACATTAGGTTATTGTACTTTGTAGGTTCCTAATCCTAAAAGAATGGTTATTATTACGTAACCAAGGAGTTAAATTCTATTGATATGATTAACTATTTCATTTCCACGAAATTTTTTATTTTATTTTCCACCTCAGTAAGCTATTATGGAATTTGGGTATGTTACGTATCTATCTGGAAGATCCCTCAAACAACAATTCAAACACTATGGATTTGATTTGAATATCCAAAGAGCTCTGATACCATGTGAGAATTGATTCACAGTAGGATATAGGATCCAAGGAGATTGTCACAATTCGATATTGCTCACAAAATACGCACAAATTAGCAGAAAGAGTGAAAATAACATACACAAATGAAGTCGATAACATATATTATTATGATTGTCCTACATGTAACTATGTTTGGATCATATAAATATATATTACAATATGGAAAAACTCAGCCACTATCTAAGGGCTAATACTCAGCCACTAAATCTACTGGGAAGTCAAACAGTCAAACAACACAATCCCGTAAGCTACAACCAATCAACAACCCACTCAATCTGGTCAACAACAGGATTCTCCTTGGTAAATGGAAGCCTCTGTTTTGGGTTTGGAAAAGTGCCAATAGCTCACTTGTTCAGGACAATCATCTCCTATGGGTTTTTTTCTCTTCGTATGTGTTTCCTAGAGGCAACTTGATTGTCATGTAAAATTGTACTCATTATCTGCTCATGTACAAACTCAGTCAACTCATTTAGAAGAATTATTATTCATTATTTAGGGTTTTATTCCTTGAAAGGTTTCCCCGTAAAAATATTTTTTTTCTTGCTTCTACTATTGATTAGATACTATCTACTTTACTACTGCTACAATCTCAGATTTACATTTCTTGAAGTCTGCTAAAGTTAAAAAGGACTATTACTGGTATTAAATTGAATCCATGTTAAAAATTTAACAGCAAGCAACCCTACCTTTGCATCATATGCAAAAGGTATGGACGTTGTTACAAGAGCATCGATAGAAAATTTCAAAGGGTGAGGAGATCTTGATTTTATACATGTGATTTTTGATGACCTTGTTGCAAGGTCTGGAACATGGCCATGTTGTCTTGTCATTTTGTCCTGAAAAATACTATTTCTATTATGCAAATTCATCGTTGAACAAGGATTTATATGAAGAGTTGGTGTATTTCCATGAAGATTTGGTGTAAAGTGAGGAACACACTCATGTCATTCTCAAGGCATAAAGAAGGTTTCAAGGTGTAAAGTGAGGCAAGTTAAAAATTCATTGCATAAGGTTCAAACCCATGGAATATTTTAAATAATTTGCATAGATATTTTTAAAATAGTTTAATTCCATTGCAATGGGCATCAAAGACAAGGGATTTGAAAGTCAACAATGGCACCCCAGGTGTTTTGATTTGTAGTTCTTCTTGAAGGTGTAGATCTCTAGCTAGTTGATGGCATTATTCCTATTGAAATTTGCAAGCAATTACCTTTGAAACTGAAACCTAGCCCGGAAGTGGAGGGACTATACCTTTGAAATTGAAACTTGAACTATGCAAGACATCAAAATTTATGCACATAATAATTTGCACAAGGGACACCATTTTTCCAATGGACCATGCACATGGGTCCTCTAAGCAAATACCATCAATTATAATTCAAGCTTTTAATTATCATTTATTATTATCCTTGAAAAAATCAAAATATAAATCCCATGTCTTTTTCTTGAAACAAAATTTGAATTAGGTTCTGAAAAAATTAAAATATAAATTCTTGGTCAAGAAAATTTCTTTTAGATAATAAAAACAATCTATGTTTACTCAAATAATTTTGATTTGGAATTATAAAAAACAAGTTCTATATGCAGAAGAAATCTTAATTTAGCATGGATTTATACTAGTATGGAAAATCTGAAAACACTGTAATCCCTTGTCTTTTTCTTGAAACAAAATTTCAGTTAAGCTCTGAAAAAATTAAAATATAAATTCCTTGTATTTTTCTTGAAACAAAATTTCTTTGAGGTAAAAAACAACAAATTTAATAAAATAATTAAAAAAACTAATGTTTGCTCAAATAATTTTGATTTAGAATTATTAAAAACAAGTTTTAAAAGCAGAAAAAATCTTAATTTAGCATGGATTTATATTGGTATGGAAAAGAAAAGCTGAAAAGACTATAATCCCTTGTCTTTTTCTTGAAACAAAATTTCAATTAAGTCAACCATGTATGGGGGCTGACGCCTTCCCAGTGCTAGAAGGTTAAGGAAGTTGGTGACCTGATGATGGGGAAGCCAATGGCATATCAAGAGTTATCCTTCCTACATGAGCATCGCCCAACAAAGATAGGAATGTCAGAAAGAGAAGGTGGCATAGAGTAGCTGGAAAGGTTCTCCCTTCTTTATTCCTAGCAATCCTTCCTTCCTTGCAACTGGTGGGAATTTCAGAAAGATAAGTGGGCATATCCGTATTCTAGATAGTTATATTGTGAGCCCGGCCTAAGCATGGTAAATTCTCCTGATGAAAGGTGGATTTGCTTCAATCATTTTTACAAGAATGAAACTTTTTCATACAAGAGGAAAGGCCTCGGTTAAACTTACATTTTCCCTACAGATACTACCTCGGCGAAAATGACAAAAAGGGTAAGAAAAAGTAAATATAAAATTGCTTACATGTTCAAACTAGTAAGAAAGCTGTTAAAAGGGAAAAGGAATCCTTTCTTGGGAGATTGACTAATGAAATGCGTTGCTTCTTGGAAAGTAAGTGCCTGACCCTCCTACCTACCTGAGTACCTTCTTTCATTAAATAACATTTAAGATTCTTAAACATGTAAGATTCACTGCCAATGAAGTGTCTGATTTATATTGTATTTCATTTTCGGAGTTACCCTAATAGAGCACTAATCCATTCCCAATATATCTCCAAATTGATCTCCTAACAATCATTTTTGGGAAGGAGGGCTTGAAGATGAAAAAATTAAAATATAAATTCCATGTCTTCTTCTTGAAACAAAATTTCTTTTAGGTAAGAACCAACTGATTTAATAAAATAATAAAAACAATCTATGTTTGCTCAATAAGCGACTAGTTCAGTAAGATGACCAATATCGGATGGGATATTTCCCTGAAGCCCCATGGCTGATAATGTCTTGTACAGGATTATTAATTCTGAGACAAATGCTTAATAGCAGAAATCCAGTTCAAGACCAACTAACGTGGATATGGTAGAAATAAACGAGATATTTTTAGAATTCAACACGGTACCCACGGGACTGATGGACATTCAACCTATATGAGAAGTTGTAGACATGAAAACATAATGAGGATTAAATTCCACCTAAATTATTTTTTTTATGGGTTTTAGGTATTTAACATACAAACCGTGTTATTGGTAGAAATTCTAACAAATACAAGATGATTAATGTGAAAGTAAAAAAAATAGATTGAAGTTAGAGTTATCACATAAATAAAAATCATATAATATTGAAAAGGGATGCTTATAGTGAATTGATTTGGCGAGACTTTGTGCAGTTGACCCCAACCCATTGAGAACTGCAAGGATCGGAGCTGCTCCAAGTGTGTGGCACTGTGTTTCCCTAATTTGATTTGAGTGCATTGAGAATGACAGCTGTAAGAGAAAACTGCAATAAATATAAGACAATATGGAGCTCTATTCAAGTTGTGTAATGTTACAGAACATTTTCAATTGTGTCACGACTCTGGGTAACTTTAATAAAGTCATTTATTTGCGGTTCCAGTTATTTTCTGATATTCTATATGATGAACAGCTCATGAGGAAGTTGTAGAAAACCCTGAATATGATCATTGGAGGTAAAGAAAGAATATTCAAATGAGAACATTTAATTTTTAGTGCAAAGGCAAGCGTGTATCTAAGCCCAAAGTAAAGAGTAAAGTTTACAATGAATAAGGTATACCACATAAGCATAAGAGGAAAGATGAACATGCTCATGATACCCAACCGTTGGATGCATAAATCTGAGTAGTACTTTTATATGCATATGACAATGATGAACTTCCTCGCAAGAATGAGTTTTGGGAGAACCCTAATCCAATGTTTTCTAAGAGAATAGTGAAAACTGAATATATGAGAGACTGCATGGACCGCTAAGTCCAATGGGGTGGCGAGCTAACCGTCGTTGGGGTTTGTGAGGCTTGAAACTCCAGTGCACATGCAAGAAGAAATACATCAATGGCAAAACCAAGGTATGGAGTCCCCATTAATTCCTCCTGAAACATCAATGCAATGCCCTAAAGTAGTTGTTAAGGGTTGTTTATGGATTTTCCAATCATGCACACACCACCGCCGATATACCATTTTAAAAAAGAGTTGTTTGAATTTCATTTAATATTGATGATGCGATTATCAATGGATTCTTCTCTGACCAACCCTTGGATCAGATGGATTATTAAATTTAGGGGATTTCTAATGGTACTTGTACTAGTTTTTCTTTTTTCAACAATTTGTATTTTTTTCCCATTTTTCGAGCAAATGGTATAAGAAATTGCAATTTTAAATTAATGAAATTGAATATCCAAAATATCTTATTAAAAAAAAATAATTTAAAACAGAATCGATTTCTCAATCTAAAAAACAAGTTCTATATGCAGAAGAAATATTAATTTAGCATGGATTTATACTAGTATGGAAAAGGTGAAAATACTCTGTTCATAGTAAAGTTTAAAAGCTGAACTTCTCTTCCCCTGATTTTCCCTCTTTGTGTGAGGTCAGGGTCACTGCTGCCAAATTCCGATTGCATTGCATTAGTCAAATGCATAGTCTGTACGCCACAAACAAACCAGGTTTCCGGGGCGCTTTGACTCATTCCGCAACGAACTCCACCAGCATGGCTAGTCTCGATTGCTTGATCAGACAAAAGAGAGAGAGGCGGGTAGGAAAAGCTGGATCAATTTGATATTAGCTGAGGACTGAATTCTAGTCACATGCATGCTTCCGTGGGGATGATGATGGGCCTTAGAGCCCTTTTGCTTAGATCATGAAATTACCGGATGGAATTGGGATTTGGGATAGGTTAGGAGCCTATAATAGATTGGGTACTTTACCCTTAAGCTGATATCATTCACTGGCCAGATTGGATTCATTAAAGCCATAAAACAAAATCTTTAGGCAAATGCAGATATCGCACAAAAACTTGCTTATATTGTTTTAAGAATTGCCGGATAGCTAGCTCCATTATGGGTCATCAGATCATGTCAAAATTCTATGGTGTCCTACAAGACTGATATTATGGGACAGAGTATAGGAAAAGCAACAACCCCAATGAACACAGTTCAGGACCCATCACATTGATCAACAACACCCTTTGATAAGAAACCATCACGAAAGCACAGACCTAAAACTAAGCACCAAAATCAACACAGTGGAGTCAAGCAAACATACATTCCCATGCTTGGTACCCATCCAATGCAATTCCCGGCCCAGGTTTGTTTGGAATAGTAAAGGTTCAGAAACTTCTTTATTATTCCTCAGTTCCAGAAATACTCATCAGTAACAGAGAAATGTTTTTTTATGCTCAAACAAGGACAAAGAAAGCCGGGGATTACACAATAACCCTTGAATACCTGCAACTGAGTGCCAAGCACACGGTCCATGGTAAACGATCTAATGATGGTGATCTCATTGCAGTCCTGGTAGCCGATAAGGCTATGAATTCTTTCAGAGTTAATCGAAGACAACTTTGTCGCTTTCACCTACTGCAGATTCATGATTCCTAGCATAAAGAAAATGGAATCTCATAATATGCTCAATTTTCCTGAGCCACTCAACAATAGCAAGACGGATCAAAACCATAACCTGTGGGTTAGTAGCAAGAAGGAAGAAAATAATTCCTTGTTTCCATGGATCTTTGTTTCATTGTGATCCTATTCCTTTTTGGGTATAGGCGTGATCCTCTTTTTTCTGGGTATAGGCGGGAAAATTTGGGGAAAAATTGATGAGATATACATTTTAAATTTTGAGATAAATGCAAGCTTTAAGAGTGATTGGTTTAGGGTCTTTGCTTTTTCGTTTTTTAAGATAAGAGATATAAAATATTAAAAAAATTATAAGAAAGTAACATTCAATTATATTAACTAAAAAGTATAATTATTAAATATAAATATAAATTTTATTTAAATATTCAAATATAAATATAAAATAGTAGTTAACTATTTCAATGATATTTATACTTTTCAAAATATTTAGTATAAAAAATATAATTTATACATTTAACATAAATATAATGCTATGAGATTTATATATTTTAAAATTAATTGTTACAAAATTTTAAAACTAGATAAAATGAAAAAAAAAATTAGACAAGCACAAGGTTAAAAAACACAAAAACATAGACATTAGGTTAAACTAAGAAGAAACTTATAATGTGGAGGAGAGTAAATAAATAAACATATCAACTAAAATTGTTTTTCTATGGCAAGTATCTAGGGAGGAGCTAGTTTATGAATTATTTGTATCAATAATTCAAGTGTCAACACATAGTCCATATTAGATAATGCCTTTAGAGAGTATCCTGCATTGACAAGGCCCTAGGTTTAATCTTGTGTGGCGTCAACATACTCCTAGTAATGGTCACAGTTGAAGAAAATGTAGGTTCACTCTTAAAATCTAGGGCCAAAGAACTCATAGTATAAGGAAGGACACCAGTAATGTATTTATGAGTAAGTAGGTGTCATGCATAAATGACTCTTTTAAACAAATTAATTGTCCTAAAACCTCTTGATGTAACACAATATGGAGCTTGTGTGGATTGGTGGCTATCAATTAGTGTATTAACCACTTCCTCCTTGTTATTAGCCATTTTCATGCTTATTTAGAAGTGGTTAAACCTTGGAGACCACATCATGGAGGTTACTAATGATGTGTGCTAGCCTTGAGTCTATTTTTGGCATGAAATCACACATGTGGATTGCTCTTCCATCTTCAGTGTGGACCAATTCTTCATTGAAGACTTATGTTTCCATCTTCAATGTGGACCAATTCTTCATTGAAGACTTATGTTTGTAGGCATCAGCAAATCAGCATCCAAAATAGCATGTCAAGCAAGCCCAAGGTATATTGATTAGTGATGTTCTCAATACTAATTTGGCTATTGAAATCTATAAGGAAAAAGTGTAGGTACCCCTCATTGAACTTATGAAATCCTAGTCCAAAGATTTTGAATAAAAAAGGTATTAGAGTTGAAAGAGACCAAGGAGATGTCAGTTGTGTCAACTTGTGTCAAGGTGTGAACCAAGGAGGAGGGAATGGTACTCATTCTTCATTCTATGTTACATTGTTGGTCAATGATCTAGTTTTTGCACCTCATGGGATATTCAGAAATGCCTACCTTCTTGGATTAATTAAATATTGTCAACACTTCAGAGATCGTGCCTAAGAAATGCCTTGTTTAATTTACTACTACCTACCCTATAATATGTTTGTGCTTGGTTGGGTTGGCACTATAACCAGTCGTATCTTTCCTACTTGCTTTTACTTATGTGCATCATACTATCTTTTTCCTTAACGAATATCAGATTAATTACCTCAAGCACATTGAAGGAAGACGTGGGTTTATACATCCTTTTGAATTCCTTCCTTCGTTGGGCATGAAAATATTGGGTTGTTGCATAATTGTATGCTTGGCTTAGTAGCCTCAAACAATGTGATGCCCCTCGATGTTATAAAGAATCTTGGCCTGCAAATATCCAGACCTTATCAAAGTATGTGTGCTACGGACTCAAGGAAAATCAAGGTCCTTGTATTGATCAAAGACTTACAGGAAACACTTGTTGCATACTTGGATGTTGGCTTTTTTATGGATAGTTGGTGTCATTGATGTGCCAGATCCAAGGGGTATGTTTCTCTCTAGGAAATGGATAGAAAATTTAGGAGGAGGCATTCAATTGGAAAAATTTATAAACCTGAATACTATGTTCATTGAGATCCGTATGACCTTAATTGCACATTTTCGCAAGATAAATAGTTAATCACCACAAGGAGAGAATCTTTACCTTCTAAGAGTGACAAACTAGTGATGAATTCCATAGATACCTCTTCTCACTTATGGTTAGTAGTTCCAAATAACAATTTTCATAACCAAAAATATCTGGTTAAATAGGATATAGTTGAGAGCCCATAAGGATAAAAATATAATGATGATAATGAATGTGATGATTGATACAAATACTTGTGACATTTTAAATACCATTCAATGGTCACAAGGTATGATAGGACACAAATATTTGAGACTTAGCCTATTTATTATACACCACCACACACTTAATATGTATGATTTACGTTCATTAAATTTGCAATGACATTATGTTGGAGAATACTAAGATGAGGAACATTTTATGCCTTATTGTTTTGGAAAATATCACATGCTTTTGTAAATTAATCAATACCAAATGCCATTATCAACCAACAAAAGTTGAGGAGACATTCCTATGAGTTTTGCACAAACCCACATGACTCACTAAGGGACATCTATATAACGAGATGAGTTCCCAAAAAAATGATGGTATGTTAAAGGTTATGGAACCATTATTGGTATTCCATGGCTAGTGCTAATGCCAATAGGTGCCTGGTTCGAACCATCCTGGGTGAGGTGTGCTAATCTACACCAATGGGTTTATTAGGGATTCCATCAAGGAATGCTGGGAAGCATCACAGATTTCCTTGCAAAGTTACTATTGGAAAAAAAAACAAGGCTGCATTACAGACAATACCTAGGAAATGCCAATTTTCTTTATACCAAACTAAATTAACCAACAAAAACTTGGATGTAGATGTTGAATATCCAAAATTCTACTTAAAATTTGTTAACATTCATCCAAGGAAACAAAAAATAAAAATATTAAGCATATATATTGTTGTCATCTCGATAAAAAATATATTTTAAACCTAGTTGATGGGACTAAGGGACTAAGAAGGAGAATTAAAAAAATACAATTAAATCCCAAAGTTGATCAGAGAGGAATCAAATGGCATTGCTAAATACATGATATGTTATATCCCAGAAGTGGTTTAGAAATATGCAAGCTAAATACCAAAAAAGGATAAAAATGCATCTAACGAAGAGTTTCAGTTGCAAAAGCATAGTACATCTACTTGGTATTGGATGCTTCTTGCATCAAAGTCATCAACAAATAATGGTTATCTAGCAATGACACGATTTATATAAGCATCAACAGGATATGGTTTATAAAGGTTATTTTAAACTATAGACTAAACAACAATCATAATAACATGCATAAGAAGCATTATCAAAAACTTTCAACAGGAATGTTGCTTGCAACAATTTTACTTCACACCCCTTACAAATAGTTATGCACCATTCACTAACCTGAATGAACATATTTTTAATGATAAGTTTTGAAGTAATCTACATCCATTTTCAAGGTGGACAAGTGTTGTGCCAGTCAAGAGAGAAAGGTTGTCCATGATGAGAGCATTCAATGCACAACACAGAACACCTATTGCTTCTAGGGCACCATCAATCGACTTTCTACATTGCAATTATCTAGTGATCAGCAAACACCCTCAATAACATAGGTATCGAACTAATGTAAGCACGAGATGTGATCTGAAAGATATTCCACTATCCAATTTATTTGAACTTAACTAATTTAAAACAATAAAGAAAATGAACCACTTACCCACAACCAAATAGAGAAATCTCTTTCAAATCACAACCTATATAAGTGAGCATTTCACTAACAAACTCATTGGTGACACATGTTATCCCTGCCACTGATAGCACTTCCACCTTTTGCACTTTTTTTAATGCAAGAATAATCTTGAAGGATTATAGCTCCTGGCATGACTCCATATGTAATTCCTTAAGTACTGATGCCAAATTGTCGCTATTAGGATTCATGTCATGTAATTTTTAATGTCATTTATATGTTGTTACAGTCATTTCGATGATAATAGGGTCGTTTAGATGTCGTTACGGACATTTAGGTTCCATTAGAATCAATTAGGATCCAAAATTGCTACCACGTGCATAATCATCATTGACATCCACATCTTCGTCATCATCATACAATAAATCAACATCATTGTCATCATCGTAGTCATCATCAATATAATTGTGATAATAATGAGCAAGGAGCCCTACTACCTCACATGAATGGATGATATAATCTTATACCTATCAAATCATATACATATGCTCCATCATAATTATCGTAATGCACCATCGTCATGTTGTTAGGGCTGATCAAATGCCATTAGGGTCTATCAAATGTTGTTGGGGACACTCAAATGCCATTAGAGAAATTTAGGTGGCATTAAGATAATTTAGCCCTCATTAGGATTAATCAAAATCCAAAATGTGCCATGATTACGATCATTTAGGTTCCACTATGATAAATCAATATCCAAAAGTACTATCACATGAATCATGATCATTGACATTGACATTAATATATTTGGCTTTATGTCGGACGTTTTTCGAACACAAATCCTAGCTCTAAACCTAGCGCGATTCCTTTCAAAATTTCTAGCATTATTCCAGGTGCTATACCTAGCTCTATACCTGGTGCTATGTTGTATGTTTTCTAGGCGCAATTCTTAGCTCTATAATTCACGCTATATTGGATGTTTTTCCTACAGAAATTCATGGCGCAATTTCTGTCGCTAACCCTAGATTAATATATGGTGATATGCTATTCAGGACATTTTTTTGGAGGCTATTTTGGGCGTTATATGGGATGTTTTTTTGGATTCTAATTGGGATGATAATTGTGATTCAAATTGGGATGATAATTGGGATGTTAATTGGGATGCTAATTAGTGTCCACAATAGCACCAACTTTTAAAATAGAACGCTAATTGGGATGCTAATTGGGACTCTACTTGGGATTCTAATTGGGATGCTAATTGGGATGCTAGGTGGGACACTAATTGGGATGCTAGTTAGCGTCCAAAATAGAGCCAACTTTTAAAAAAGGACGCAAATAACGCCATTAAAAGCGCCATCCCAAGGAAAAGCATCCACTTTGTCCTAAAAATGATGAAAAATACACTAAAAGCGATAGTGGACGATAAAAAGGAAGCTAAAAGAGACACTAATCATAGGGTTTTGTTGTAGTGCCACGATGACACGGATGAAGAGCCTGCAAAATGAAAGGGATGTGCTAGTAGTTGAAGCAGAAATATCTAGAGAAGAAAAGTGGAGCCTATCAGAGTTCCATGCATGTGATATCGAGTTACAACATGAGTACTTCCACATGTAAGATCTAATCATTGAATATATCTAAGTGGTTTAGATGGTCATGACCAAAATCAAGGTTGTGATTAAAAGAGCTCAAGAACATGATCTTAAATTTGAGGAATTCAAATGCAAGTTGAAGATCATAACATCTTGGTAGTGACAGAACACTAAAATTCCACCCAACTTTCCTAAAGGACCTTGGAAGAAATTCAGTTGGACTATGCCACCCTAAAAAATTATCAGAAGGATAGAGTAATGTTGCTGAAAGATGTTATTACTTCACTAATTAAATGTCAAAGTATACACATAGGTTTGGAGAAAGCATTCAGAAGATATAAAATATTTCCCCTAGGGACCTTTGAAGAAATGGTTAGAAGAATTGATAAAATTAAGAAATGAAGACATTGAAACCATGAGAAGCACATTGCAAGTCACTGCATAAGCATTGGGATATCATGTTGGGATACCTACGCAAAAAATTCATTTCATGACCACGTGTCATACTTCCTCCAATAAAGGGTTGATTGCATTGGCTAGAGAGGAAGTGAATCATGAAGTTTCCATATGCTTACTCAATCCTCAACAGTTGAGTGTCATTTCATATGATTGTGAACTATGGGATCAGTTTATTAAATCCCAAGGAAATGCTCCCTCTTAGAATGATATAATTTAAAATTTTCTTGTATTTATTTTAAGAGAGAATATAAACTTAAAGTGACAAGTGCCAAAGGATCCCAAGGGTCCTAACTAGATTTGGGAATTTGGAAAGTCACTTGGCAATTGACTTGTAAAGAAGTTATAAAAGAAAGATGAGAGGGAGGAAAAGGGGATTTTGGATGGAGAGATCTTGATGCTCATTTAATGTAATAATTATTTCAGTGAAAGAATGAAATTTTGTTGGACTCAAGTTTTGTCATGGATCTATGACTGTGATGAAGATGAATGTCATGGAATTGCTTCATGTTTTATCTTTTGCCCATATGCAAGACAATGTTTTGATTTCTGTTAGATTGTTCTTAAAGTATTCTATTTCTTGTCGTGTATGCACCTTCATAGTATCTTTTCTTTCTATGAGTTGTAGATGTAGAATGTGCTAATGTTTTGATTATTCTAATGTGCTCCATCATTATGTAATTGCTATACATTTCTAGTATACAGTTATCTATTTTTAGAACACGTATCTCAATATCATTTTTCGCTCATTCCTTTTAATTTCTCTCCTAGATGGGGTAGGTTAGAGTAATTTAGGACTGCATCATAGGTTAAAACATACTACATATAATCCCCTTAAAATAAAAACCCTAAACAGTAGACCAGGTCGCAACTAGTGAACGGTAATTGGAACATAATTCGAATGTGTTCCCTTTTCCAAATGGTTTAATGTCTAATTGAGACTTTATACTAAGGAGAAACCCTACTGTCGATGCAAGGACATCTGTTGGCATCAACAACACCGAAAGAGGAAGGAATAGATAGCTAGATGGACATATTTGTGTTCAATCAATGGTATGGCACTCAAAAGTTTGTCATACAAGAGAAAATGGGATGAGAGTACAAATATGGTCATTTAACCATTAGAGGAAGTTCTAATAAGAATCAAGGATTCT
This sequence comes from Pseudotsuga menziesii, assembly GCA_001517045.1. Taxonomy (NCBI): domain Eukaryota; kingdom Viridiplantae; phylum Streptophyta; class Pinopsida; order Pinales; family Pinaceae; genus Pseudotsuga; species Pseudotsuga menziesii. The sequence continues at coordinate 42,607 of LPNX010649659.1, forward strand.
CATCCTCTCACTATAGGAACTTTTCACTTCACTTTCACCTAATGCATAATGAAAATATATAGGAAATGCACATCAAAATTGAATCCAATGGTAGAGAAATGATTAGTAATAAGAAACAAAGTGTAATACAAAAGGTTAAACCATTGAAAATGAAATGCTTATAAAGGTGGTCACTTTGAAGTTGGACATGATCATGAATACGTCCTTCAAGGATTTTGACAAGGTGATAGAATTGTGTCTTCTCTTCAATGAAATCACAAAACATGGTGCATACATATTTTAGAGAACGTTTGATATACACTAAACAAAAAATATAAAGTAGTCAATAGTTTGGTTAGATTAGTTTTCACTTACACCCATTTTTAAGGAGTGTCAAATATGTTCAACCATTTTTATATTGTGAATTTCTATGCCCACTTGGATTTTGAGGAATCCAATTTTCTAAGTGCATAAAGTCAAATTTCAAGTATGCTATGTGAAAGCTCACATATGTTATGTTAGATTCAAGGATTTTGAGAAATGAGATGCCATCCCACTTGAGGAATTCCATGAAAACGTATGTCAAAGAGTCCATGAGAGGGAAACTTCTACCCAAGCAACTCAAGTCATCAATGAATATGCCCTCCGCAAACATATTATAGGCCATTCAAAAGCAATGATTATTGCAAAGCATGATACAAAAATTAGAGACAACTCATTATTATCTACTATTATTTAATATCAAAGCTTAGAGTTGAAAGTGTTATTTTTCCCAAATAGAAACAATTTCAAGATTTTTTTTTACTTCTAAGTAGTTATGGTTACAAACTAGATATTTCTTGAACATAATTATCATGTTGCTTTGTTTTGAAAAATCAAATATTATGTGACTAATTGACCTCCTAGAAGTTGAAAAGACATTGAAACATGAATGGTTTTGGGTAGTTGGAAGGTCAACACTCACTTTTGTTTTGTTAAATAGAAGTTAACAAGTAGGGATAAAGGGTCAAAAACTTTCTATGCCAACTATTATGTAACAAAGCTCTAAGGAATTGTTAGTATTACTTTCAATAAAGTTATAGTTGACTATTCATGAATGGAATCTATGCTTATACATCTGCATGAATTCTATCATATTCCAATGGCTTTTTGTCGGAGAATGTTTTCATTATTCATACTCTTTTCGTCATTTACTTACTAACCTAGTTTTGCACTAGAGGTTCCACCCACAAAGGGTATAAACCATGACTTGAGGGTGTTGTCATAAAAACCTCCTATGTTTTCATGATGGTCAAAAGGTTATGTCAATAGGATGTCCTTGCATTACTCATGCCCGCCCTTCCAATTGTCATTTCATGTATTAATCCCTTTATGTCACATAGGGTGAAATTTACCTGCATGCACCACCTTTATCAAGTCATCCCATGTAGCAATGGGATCACTACACTTTGCACACTATTGGTTATTGGTTTCCCATCGAACCTTGGTGGTGAGTGAGATTTTATTCTAAGAGATTGATCTTCTTGATATTGTTCCAATGCCAAATGTTAAATTATACATATAAGGTATCAATCCATCATTCTATTGCTTTTGTTTGATTTTTCTTTTGAACGGTGATATGATTTGGTCAAGTTTAACCTTAAATTATGATAAATGTTCCTAATCCTTGAGATGAAAAGTTGATGGTATTTGGAAAAAAAACTCGAACGGTTTTTTTGAAATAGTCTAGGAAATCCACAAGTTATTTCTAGAGAGTATCTTTGATCATGTTCTACCCAACATTTGTGTCCAGTTTTGTAGAGATAATGGAATTGATTTCTTCCATCTTTGTAGAAGTTCATTGTATATAAATGTGTTCAAGGGTTTCTCCATACTTTTGATGGTCATATTGTGTCCAAACTAGTGTTGTCTTCTTCCAGTGTAGATATTGAGTGCATATAAATGTGTTCAAGGGTGGATCCTCACTTTTTATAGTGATATTGTGTCCAAACTAGTGTTGGATTCTTCCATTAAGTTGTTGTACATACAAGTAGTCTACATAGACAATATCACAAGTGTTCAAAACTATCACTAAATATTTATGTCAATGAATAATGGACTTCTCAGTGGCGGTAAAGAGTTGAGTTATCATAACTAATAATCAATCCCTATTTTGTCCCTTGTCAAAGAAAATTATCTTTATATATTCCTTCTCAAGTATCAGTGATGGCTTATTATAGCAAGATACCGATAGATATAATGTGTAAGATATCATAGCCCATTTGACAAATGGTTGCTCCAATTCCAATGATCTAGACCTAAAGTAAGATCAAATTTCCAGGGTGTACAATACCTTCATTGTGAGGATAGCAGTAAAAAATGTGACCTATATCACGTTATACATCTATAACAAGCTAGTGATTATTCCCAATTGCAATGGGGAATGAGATCCTATAATAAAAAATGAAATAATTGGAATGCATAAGTGTCACTTCATTACATAATTGTGTTACTAGTATTAAATGCTATGCAATTTAAGAAATTATGTGTAAATCATAACATAAAATCAATATATAGGAAAAGAAAGAGAGATGATGGAAACAAATCCACAAACACATGCAACTCAAGAGATGGCTCAAATCATACAATTATATTTCCAATATATGATATAGTTATACAAGTAAACACAAGTTTTGAAGCAATGCAACAGAGTATTGTGGCTATAAATGAATACAAATAAGACATTGCTCAAGCCTACAAGTAAAATTGATACAAAATGGCATATACGATATAATGTGTATTACTCTATTTCTCCATGCATCTTTCTAATTCCTTAGGATAATTGAAGCTTCATATATATAATAATTACTAGGTAAATGTTCAATCAATGAGATGGTTTTCAAGTAGTCAAGGAAATTTAAAAATCTCTCATTTAAACTGGAGATATGTAGGTTATTGTGGACTATGGCATTTATGTAGTGACTAATTATCATTGTACCTATTAAGCATCATTAATGATGCAAGGAACTTGAAACTAAGTTGACATGATAATGTGAATGATAATCTATTATAAATACCACGTGGATACCTTGTTAAAGAATTCTTTGTGATCCAATTAAGATCGGTCAAAGGTTGTGGTTAAGGAGAATGAAACGAGTTCAACAAATGCTCATTATTAAATTCATTACAAGGACTCAACTAACCATAATCAAATATGGTGTGTACATGTTATTTAGAGTTGATATAATGAAAATACACATTCTCTTAAGTTAAATGGGAAGCAAATCCCATTGTTTGAAGTGTTAGCTAAGTTATATGACAAAGCATTTAATGGAAAGAGAGGAACTATGTTTTAAAGTTTGAGTTTATAAATGGATTCCTCGACAAATTGTTTGAAGTGCTAACTAAGTTATGTGACAAAACATTTAGAGAAATGAGAAGATCTATGTTTTAAAATTTGACTTTAGAAATGGATTTCTCATACATTGCGACATGCCATTAATATTCTTCGGGATTTACCTAAGATATATGGCAAAGCATTAAGTAAAGTGAGAGGATCTAGGTTTTTAAAACTTTTGATTGGAGTAGTCTATAGTACCATTTTCACATGCTATCATGATAAAAATAAAGACCATTACTCACTTAAATACACCTAAAATTTATATATTTTGGAATTGATTTCATGACATAAATATACCCATTAAGATTAAGACATATCATTAAAGATGTCTTTTTTTCATCCTTTAAATATAATCAAGTATTTTCATTATACTATTTTTACAAAATGGTTGATTAATTTGCATTGTTTTTTATCTAATCAATACACAACTTTCCATTAAAATATTAATAAGAATTAAAAAAAAATTATGTGACACTCACATAGGATTAAAATTTAAGGTGTTGGAAGGTTTTGAGTTTTATACCAATTCAATCATTAAATATCATTGCATTTCAAATATATAAACTTTTTATTATATATATTAATGATAACATAAAAGTAAAAACATTTAACACATATTTATAAAGAAAAAATAAAAAGCTAATAAACCACATTCAAATTATAAATAAATCATAATATAAAATAAATATTCTAACATTTACATAAATATATATAAATGAAAAATATATAAAAAATAAAAATTTCATTCACTTTAATAAGATTATTTACTTTTAACCTTGCACATCGATACTTACATATAATTGAAATATAAAAATAAATATTGTAAGATATACTATGAATGATAAATATAGAAGCTATAAATCTCATGATTATTTACTTTTTAATTATATAATATAATTTTAATAATTATAAGTATGATTTAAGGGTTTTTAAATAATTTAATAAAAATAAAATATTAAATATTTTATTTAGAAAACATAAAATATATTAAATTTTTTTATTGAAGTAATATTAGCTATATAAAAAAATATTATTTACTCTATTTTGAATTAAATATTAATATCTAAATTTTTTTATTATTAATATATTATCTTTATCACCATTGATTTCCATGAGCATTGAATCATAAAATCGTGATGCCTTGTGTGTGTTATTCATCGAAATAAATGATAATTTAAGTGCATTATTTTGTAAATTGATTGCTTAAAGGTCATTCATGGTGCCAAAATTTGACATATTGGCCTTGGCCTGTCTAGGTTGCGTAAGTGATATCCTCATCCTGTTTTTGCCTAAATTAAACAATGAAAGGATCGGTCGCTACCTAACCTTAACCTCAGGCAAGAAGGAGAAGGAGAAGGATAAGAAATGAGCATTATGATGTAATCAGCTTCCCTACTCGTAACATTATTCAATGTATCATTTATGATTTATACTTGGACCGTACCAAGTGGTGTCTAACTCTTGTGTGTCATCTCATCATGAACTGACCAAGTAGATGATGAAGATGTGATAGTGGATGTTGCTACTTGGCCCCACCGTGGTGATGGTGAGTGGACTAGCTAATACCAGGAATGAGTGCCCATTTGACTACATCTACCTCTATTTCTATTTCTATCACCCACCATCTCACATGGCCAGTGGCCACTCTTTCTATGACACCATGCAATCGTCATTAAACCATTTTGTTTTTGTTCACACCCATAATTACCAAGATTTTTTTTTTTCACATCATGAATTACAATCCTGTTTTATTATAATTAGCAAAGTGGTTCTGTTGGTTAAAGTTTTGCTGTGGTGGAATGATGAAGATTAATCATCTTGTTGCACAAGCTTTAATGAAGATAGCTGTATATAAATTGTTGAATTTCAAACAGCTTAAAATCCAATAACCTATTAAACAGATCCAACGGTCTGCTGAGCAGCTACCATGACCTTAAAGCCCAGCAGAGCAGCTACCATGACCTTAAAGCCCAGCAGACTGGTTATTGGTGGCCAAGTTGAATCAGCGAGTTGGTGGCCTTTTAATTGAGTAGATGAAAAGCCTTAAAACACCTTATCGGCCTCAGTTTTAATGAGGCCGAAACACATATTCATTAATGTATGGCCAGCTATAATCAATATGAAAAGACTCGCCTGACTCATCTGTGCTGACATAACTTTTATTATTATTTTATTTATTAAGTAATGGATAACAGCCACAGAGATACAGCTTTCCTACACCATCTTGGCTGATGCTAACCAATTCCAGGACGTGCCGGATTCCATATATGATAAATTAATACCTAGACAGGAAATGCCATTCCCACTTATTAATGCCATGCCAGTGATGTGGCTTTTGTCCTGATTTAGTTGGTATTGTCAGGGGCCAAACCTCAGAGTAGTATAGACCATTTAAAATCTCATCCTCTTTCAGTTTGTCACAGCTACAGTTGTGCTGTACAAAATGCATTCAATCACTTGTTGCAGCTAGCTAGCACGAAAGAGGACATTCATACGGATTTTATATTATATCCCTATAGATTATAGCAAAAACCCAGCTTAAGATAATGAAAAAATTGCTCCAGTTTGTTTTGTAAGAGCCTTCTATAAAGTGGAGAGGCCCAAATCTTAACGGGTGCAGGGCGTAATTAGAGTCCAGATTGCAGTTTTGACTTTGATAATCATAAATAAATTTTAATATCTCACTAATCATACACAATGCATATTCGAAATCTAACAATTGTAAGCATCCGATTACAATAACTAAACTAAAATAAAATGAAGTAATATCGATTCCAATCAAACTAGATCCGTCAAATCTATGCACGACAAAATTATGTATTAATATTATTCTGGCAGTGTTTCTGCAACATTGATTAACCAAATACATAATAGATTATTTGCAATTCATAAAACAGAAAATGGCATCTCAAATTCGCTGAGAATCTTGTTTGATGCTCAATGATACAGAATTCTGTAATAGACTTCATTTACGATATTCACAACAATGTGAAAAACAGACAGAGACATGGTTTAAGATTTATTTGAAACATGAATATATTTTAAAGAATCATTATTACAGCTCATATATCCAATAAATATGCAGTAGTATTCAGAAAACACGATTTCGTCTTCTCGAACTGTCGTTATGGAATCCCGATATACATAATATATATGAAGCACATATATGTATATATACTGGCGGATCTGGGGCTTCATAATGAGATCAAGAATTTCTGCTAGCCAGTTGCTGGGGCGTGATGGTATGGTGCAGCTAGTAGGATTCAATCTGATTACGAAAACTTGAAAGCACACTGATCTAAAATATCATTACCTTGCACCTTGGCCTAGCCTAGTTGGCGCGCATGGGATCTGCAAAACCCGTAAATATGAAAAATGATGCTGCAAATAACATGGATCTGCCGGACAGCGTAACGTTGTGGTGTCAATGCAAGCTGCACACATCGTACAATACCAGGACTTTCTTCTAGCCATGTATTACACCCTCTCTCTATATTACATTTCTATTGCCGACTGTGTGCAAATTTTCTTTTCTCATTCAACTCTAATTTCTTCCTAGGTTGTCTATATATATATATCCAAGTATTAATTTAGCAGATCAGGAATTAAAAACAGCTATAATTCTCTTGCCGTGAAAGCTTGCGATTGAAATTGCAGGCACAAGTAGGCATATTAATGGTAATTAGGGTGTCCCAGCTACCTGTTGTGCAAGGGATTGGAACCCGTGGGGACTCGTCGTTTATCCACTCCAAATCTGCCTGCATCTACATCTACATCTTCAGAAGGAGGATGGGGCAGCTTGAAAGAGGGCGCCGAGGGGTACCTGCTTCGGCTCTCAGTCTCATGTGTATCGAACAAAGTTGAGGAGGGCGGTGCTCTTGCGGCGGAGCAAAGTAGAATCCACAGCACGAACAAGAAACAAACGAACACATGCTTCATGTTGCAGTTCAATCTAAACGATATTCTTGATCCGCGTTCGTGATCAATCATCACAGAAATCTCTGAAACGAACCCGAACCCGAACACAGTCTAAGATTGTAGAACATATATTCTCCCTACAGTAATTGTACAAATAACCGATCAAATCCGTCCGAAAGCCCGACCAACAGCTTAATATGAACAATTCTTCTATGAAATCAACCGAACCGGGGTGGAGCGTACCAGATATGCGAGCTGAATCTGAAAGTCGAGATTTTGCAATCGTAGGACGGAAGCCGGGCTCACTCAAATCAAATATGTTGAAAGACGCTTCAGAGTCCCCACGGCGAGACGAAGAATTGAAAAAGGGAAAAGAACCTCGGCCCTGCTGCGGAGCGAGGCTGCTGCGCCGATATCTGCTCCTTATTTTCCTCCTCCTCTTGTATTGGAACTCCCTCCTCACGAGGTATCTCACAAGTCAATGCATTGAAAACTACACTCCCCAAAAAAACATTTTTCTCAAAAAGACGGCCAACCGAACGCACAAACTGCCTAAATTTGACTAGGCACCTACAGCTCATTCACAAAGACCAAAGCATTGTGAATTTATCACTTACCAAAAGAACGCCACAACACCTCTAGATTTAGCTAAACAATCTCACAGAGCCGCCCTGTTTTTCCCACCGTCTGGATTAAAATAAAGAAAAAATGAAGTCCAAGTAGCTGGCAACTGAATCCTTCTGCAAGGGAAGGGAAAGCCAATTTTATGAGGAAAAGCCGGCATGAAGGTAACGAGTGCGCATCTAAACCATCTAGGATGGCGGTGTGGCGTGATCTGTGCCATTGACGTGTTGTTGTGTACGGCGAAGCGCCACCGCAACCCTCTGCAGTCTCGACTCGCTGAGTGCGCCGCGGCTCCTTTGCACCCGGCGACCCCGACACCCTACCGGTTCTATCAACGGCACCTCGGACGACGCCACGCTCACGGACCCTGCTTTATCCATCCCTGGCCCACCTCTTATTCTTCAATGCATTTTACAGGTGACGTGGACGGATGGCATCTTCCACTAATTTTTTTTATTTTAATTTTACACGCTGCAAATCACTATATTCTTAAAATTAATTGGCGATCTTGCTTCTTCGGTTCGGTGGAAGTGGGAGTGGGAGTGCACCAACAAGTTGTCCAATACCCACTCCCGAGTCCCGAGTCCCTAGGCTTGACAAATCTGGGGTGACGGTCTCATTAGGTAACTCATTAAACTATTACTACGTGTAGCACTAGCTGTACCCTCACTAACTTTAGTAGAAGATGACATCAATCCTTCCGCTTAAGAAAACGACAGGACAACGCCGAGATCACCTGTTACATATGTCCAATCTTGTCATAATTTCAGGACCATAAAATAAATAAATCTCTTGGAATTATCAAATATTAAGTCGCTAAACTGTTCTCGCTTTCTTGCCCCGCACAATTAAACAAACAGTGTTTGCAAATGATTTTATATGAGACTCTTGTATTTGGATTCATATCTGAATACCTTCACCACATTGGAAAAGTCCAACTAGTATTGATGCCAGTGCAAATTATTTCAAGCAATCTTGCTAAAATAAAATAATTAACCTCTTTGCCTTGGGATATCAAAATATAATTCGGGTTTGACGATTGTCTTGCCAAAATAAAATAATAAAAATAAAAATAATTAACCTCTTTACCTTGGGATATGAGTATACCTGTATAGAAAGATCGAAATGCCAAAATAAAATAATAAAAATAAAAATGATTAACCTTTTTACCTTGGGATATGAGTATACCTGTATATAAAGATCGAAATATAATTCGGGTTTGACAAATTGTATTAAATATAAATCATTGAAATTTGTCGGTCCTAGTGCTCTCCATCCAGCCTTGTAACTTAATTGTCATCCACCACAAAGACATTAGTCAAAGTCAAACATGTAAGAAGTTGAGAAATTGCTGGAGCATAATGAGGGTGAAGGTCAAAGCTAAGAAAAAACAATTGCATAATATCATGTTCACACATGGTTTAAGATCAGGATTATTTATTATTATTAAAATATTATATTGAGGGAGACTATTTATATTTATATAAATAAACATTAGAAAAAGTTGTGCACACTTTTTCATTTAACATTTTGGAAAATAAAAGTAAAATAAAATGATAGAAAGCACCCGACAAAGTTGGTAATATAAATCTAATGTAAATAATTATCAAGGGTATAATATCGAGAAGGACAATGAGTAAAGGTATGTAAAGAAAGTCAATTGAAAAGCCTTGACATCATGAATGAGAATTGGAAAAAGATGGCAACCGGTCTTTTAAAGGTGATAGGTACATGAAGATACACTTTTTCTTAAGTGATTTGTGGATTCTTTAATTACACATCCCCTAGCTATTACACTTTTGCTTAAGTGATTTGTGGATTCTTTAATTACACACCCCCTAGCTATTACACTTTTTCTTAAGTGATTTGTGGATTCTTTAATTACACATCCCCTAGCTACCTTACTCTACTCTACGCCGCCGTTTAATCAAAACCATTTGAGTTTCTAATAAAGTTGTTTGATATCGTGTGTACAAAGACGAAGCCGAGGTTAATAGCTATTATGTGCATTATTATTATATCATGCCCTTTTCACCTCTTCACAATTATTTCATTTCACTTTATTGTAATCCATCATATACAAATGAATTTATGCCATTTCTTTTTTATTACCTATTTTAAGTCGTTGTATATTTTTTATTAGATGGATGTTGACAAAATTATGATTAAAATGGTCAACTACTTTATTGTAGCATATGGATGTTTCTTCATCCCTAGTCTTATATCAAATAATTCATGAACTTTGCATTGATTTTATTTAATTATTTTAAATAATGAAAAAAATTGATTTTATATATTTTAAAAAAATGATTTTATGTTTTTTTTTAAATAATGAAACATATGGTAGCAGATGGATGTCCCTTCATCCCTATTCCCTAGTCTTTGATCAAATAGGACATTGCCCTCATTAGCAGACATGAGTATTGCTCCTTATCAAAGGATGCTTAGGTTGATTGGGCGACCATACACTGGAAGCTTATCATCCACTACGTTCCCACTGTTAGTCTCCTTGCAAATGGCTGGTTGGTTTTTGTCTTTCTTGATGATTTATATGCCTCCAGAATCTTAGAGAAACTTTGGGCTATTCAGAAGGGTTCTTTGGTTCTTAATCGTTGGCATTCTGGGTTTGACCCGCTCACTGAGAGGGTCACCATGCGCCATTTGTGGGTTCTCTTTCCTGCCTTGCCCTTTCCGCTATGGAATAAGGACATTCTCATAGATTTGGCTAACTTGATAGAGCGTTTCGTTACCCTTGAGAAGAACTTTCATCTGCTATTTGATAAGAGGACTGCAAAAGCCCTGGTAGAGGTTGATATATCCAAGGGTTTACTTCCGGAGATTGAGATTGTGTGTGGAGACATTGTCCTTTCCCAGCAGATTGATTACCTGAACATGCCCTTTTGGTGTAACTATTGCCACAATACTGGGCATCTGCACAACTCTTGTACTCTTCTCCATAAGGGTCGTGTTGTTAATAAGGGTTTTGATCTTAGTCCTGCTACTGTCTCTCCCTCCCTTCCCTCTGTGGCTCCCCTTGTTCCTACTCCTGAGGATATTTACATCTCTTCTTCGTCGACACCCTATGAAGGTCTGTCAAAAGGTGAACTGATGTACATCGAGGATATTGAAGTTTGTGCTAGTCTCTCACATTTTGTGATTTCAGATCTGCCTTAGAAGCCCCTTCCTTCTGATGTTCACCCTCCATTGGAGCACCCCCCCCCCCCCCCCCCCCCCCCCCNACTGGTCACCATCTTACCTTCAAGCCACAGAGAAGCACTTGCTTTCAAGGATCCCTCTACTAAGCTCTCTTTCAATCTTCTCGGACAAGTCCCCTATTTCCCCATCTACCCTCCCTTTGAACTCCATCCAATTCAAAAATGTTACTATCCGTAAGGCCAAGAAATCTACTTCGGAGGATTTTGGAAACTTGGTCCAAATTACCCCTCTCTCTGTCAAAACCCCAAATTTTCCGAAAATTTTAAAATTTTCAAAATACAGATAAATATTATAATTGCAGTCAACTAATTATTAAATTAGTTATATGTTACTGAATTCATTATCTGAATTATCTAATTGGTTGTGTTTATCTTACAGAATAGTTCTTTTCAGTTCACTGACTTGTTTTCTCTTCGCGACCACAAGGTGGAACTGTTCATGAATGTTGGGCTTACTTAGCTTTCGAGCTAATGCAGAAAGTTTTCCTGTTCTTACAGACTACAGGTAAGAATTTCGGGTGCTGCTTGTTCATTAATTCTAAAGCAATCAAAATATAAGTTCGTTGCACATAAATAACTCAGTAAAGGATATATAGTGCTAAACCATTTTCCAAAGCTTATTGAGGTAAACTCATTAACTGTCCTTCTTTCTAGTAGAAGTGAATTTATAGTTCTTAATGATTACTGAACTATTCAATATCTATCATAGTCGTCAAGTGCAAAACTGCCTTACTAAATCTTTACAAGCAGAGTAAGAACGACAGAGTTATAAGATCAGTGGTTTAATTTCAATTGTGCATAAATACATTTACATCGTAATGTATATTGATAAAGGGTTTACGTATTATTGTTTCCATTTTCAAACTTTGAAGTTTAATGGGTTTACATCTTTATTTCAAACTGCTCTTTAAGAAAGATATACTAATGTTGATGCATAGAGTTTTATTTACACATCAACTGTTCCAAAGCATAACTAAAGCTTATCTTTAGTAAGATAAATATCTTACTGTAAACAGGTTTTATTCCATCTCTTCATATATATAAAAGGGGCATGTCCTTAATGGACTATAGTCCTTAAAAGAATGCATAACATGATAGTTTTATGGCCTAACTTCTATGTTGAGGGATTTCATGTCAAAGAGATTTGTGGCTTAACCTTTATCATGTTGCAATTTACTGGTTACGGACATTTATTTAAGCAATACATTTTCCAAACATTATGATTTTCTTTTGTATTTTATTACCAAGCTTTATTATTTTAACAAAAACACAAACAAGGCCTTTAAGGTTAATATTAACAATAGAATAGTTGCTATAATTTTGATTCTATAAATCTCCTTTATATCAACCAATAGTATATTTATAAAACAATGTTACAAACTTTATGTAACTAATTGATGAAAGATTAATTGCTTGTGAGTAAGTTCTCACTAAGAGATTTAACGTTACTTCTCTCTTTTTATAGTATACTTTACAAGACTCTTGTTATTATTGTGATTATAAATGTTTAAATGAAATGTTGTATAGCATAGAAAGAGGGGTATGCAAAGGGCCACGCCATGATGTAAAAAGGATAGACTTGATTTATGATTTATGAAATCATAATTTAGAAGTATAAGGGTCGTATGATCCCCCATGACCTCGATGATTGTTAACAAAGTTTTTGGGTAATGATTATTAGGTTTTCCATACTACGTGCATGGTGGATTGATATTGCAATGAGAACTAAAGTGGAACCTTGGAATACCAATGAGTGGTAATGATAAATCTCGTGGAAGGAAGATCTCCGGGACTATACACTTGAACCCACATCTTGCAAATTATTTACCTGCTAACGTGGCGTTGTTGTGGCCATGTGCTGCATAGATATAAGGAACTCTCCCTCGAACCCTAATCTTATTACCCCTTCCATATTTTTCGGCCTCCTGCCGCTCTGCGATGGTGCTAGTGCACCCTTGTTGCGCCGCTCCTCTGCAATGGTATTCTCCATCTCGTTATCTTTCTCGTGGGCTTGTCCAAAAGCACGTTTAAGAAGTGCCGCCCAAAGTGTTACTGTTGGACATATGTTAGCAGTTCTTCCTTCAGGGTTTTTCGTTGTCTTACTAGCTTGAACCCGAACCCTTTGACTGTAAACAAACTCCTTCCTCAGTGAGAGTCGAGGTCTTGTTCTTCTGAGTTGTGATTGGTTGTATGCTGTATTGGTAATCCTCTTCCCTTCCTGCAGTGAAATGAAGGGTTTCCTCCTCGTGCTGGTGGTTACTTTGTTGTTCGTGGATGGTCGTGCTTCTTTAACTTTTCCAGGTGAGGAATGATGTTACCCTTCCTTCATTCGCAGTCTGGTTTTAATATATAAATGTTTGTTTTGTAACAGGGTTTTAACAATAATACTTTTATTGTTAACAGGTGTCGGCTCAACCCTTCGTGTAGACAGAGCAGGACTAGAACAGCTGCCAGCTTACGGTAAGCCTGGTTTAACCATGGCATCTTCCTCCTTGTTGGTCCCTTGGGGACATTCGTGGGTTGGTCGTCGTGACCTACAACCCTTGCGTTTTCGGTTTACTCTGTCATTTGAAATAGGGTCTCCGGCTTAGGCCGAGACCGTAGTCTTTAGTTTTATTTTGGATTACTGTGTATATATACAATTGGTGGAAGGGCTGTAAAAGCCTCACTGTGTAGATTTTGTTTACGGTCGTGAGTAAAAATATACTGAATTTAAACTCCAGTTGTTAACTCTGTTGTATTTTGGAATTAGTAGGGTACTACCCTAACTTGACAGTATTTAATAAGATTTACAGCTTCTTTATTTATCTTTAAATTATAATGTGCTATTGTAAATTGTTTAGTTGTTATTTATAATGTAAAGCGATTGGTTAGTCTCAGTAGGTTGAGCATGATAATACCTTAATGATATTCTCTGTACATTAATGTACTGGATTTTTACCCTGTAATTATTATTTAATTTTTAAATATACTAGGGTTACTGTACAGGGTTTTTATAATAACTTATTTTATTACAAAGAATTGAAAAATGTTGTTATATAATTTATTTTTAACCTTCGGAGATATAAGGAATCCATGTTTTTACTGAAATACTTCGTATCTGTCAGATACGACTTTTGAGTACAGAATAAAATTGTATCTATTTAATGCTCACTACAAGAGACAAGTTCATTACTTTATTTACTTAGTAACACTATTCCTTTAATTATATATTAACTCTATATTTAGTCAATAGTAGGTGTATAATAAGAGAGTATTCTTCTGTTATAATTTTTTTTTATGCTTCTGTACTAATATACTTTAAAAGGAATCCTGTTAGATTTATGTATTATTTTATTTTTGTTTATAGTATTGTCACGTCCCCATCCCTTAGACCGGCGAAGAGGACGCGACGAATCATCGAATACAGACTGGGCAAACTGCCCCATGAACATTAACAGAAATCAAATGCTGAAATTAAAACTTACAAGCATACACAAATGCAAAACTCTTCAATCATACAGCGGAAGCAACACAAACACATTTCCAGCATTCATCATGTTCATCATTTCACATAATACAGTATATAAATTGCAGAGGAGAAGTAACGGCAGCACTTATCTTTCAATGAAGAACTCGCCCGCAACCAGCTACGTCGCTGCAACGCTCCACCCAACCGTAGGCTAGCTTGCTCATCAATCTCTCAGCAACGCTGCCACCCCCGAGTTGGGCATGATTCCTCAAGGACTAAGGGGACAATGCAGGCTTACACATAGCCAAGGGGACACAAACAGCAGACAAGCACCATTGGGTTTATCAGGCTGTCCACAAATCATCCAAGCCAACACAGCCCAAAGGCCAACCACTGCATACACGCAGCAACAATCCCTTCGCAGCTCTTGTGAAGAAGGAAAACAACCGGTGACAATCCCAAACAGTAGATGAGCACAGCTCAAGCCCACAATGCAACACGGAGTTGTTCTTGGCCCTAACGTGGCCAAAACAACTCAGCAACAACGCCCCAAACCAGGGAAACAACAGCAGCCCAATCAACCAGTGAATAATGGCAACAATTCACAGACCACAGTGGATAAGAAACAGAGCTCCCAGCATAGCTATGGGAGACTCAAACTCAGACCATAGCAGAGAAACGGATCACCACAAACACCCAGTGGCCCAAAACGTAGTTGGACACCACAGCTAACACAAGAACGTGGGGAAGACAACAGCCCCAAAGCAAAGACGGTGAGCATGGCTCTCACATGGGAAATCGACCTCAACGGTCTTTGCGTGAGGAAAGCTTGCACCCAACAGCAAAAACACCAGGGAAAACATACCTGATCCCTGCATGAGGATTCCAGCCTGCTCGTGAGCGAAAACAGCCTCCTCTCTGCGCGCGAATCAACAGGCCATCAGGAGGACGAACAGACCTCTGCGTGAGGAAGAACAACCTATGTGTGAGGGTGAGCAACAGGGCGTGAAAACCACCGACCATGGAGAGAATGGAGTCGTGGGGAAGATGGAGGAATTGCTTGCCTCTTTACCCACGTTTTCTCCAGCAATAAATGCCCTCAGCCACTCAGCCATAACTCCCCAACCACCAGCTGAAGCATTAAAGAGGTTGACAAGGTTGGATGAGACAAAAGGTGACAACAACAAAGGTGGTGAAACATGGGTTTTTCCCATAACCAAGGTTTGACATCCCCCCCCTTTATCCTTTGGAACCATGCCCTTTTCATTCAACGTTGCACTGCCGTAGCTGGTTGTGGTTTTAGTTTAATTGATGTGCGTGCTTACATGATGCCGAATTATAATGTGCCATATAGCACGACATACCATCGGCAATTATACCTGTTGCCGAAACATACACACACAAATCGACGGTGGGGCTTTGCCTTTAGCTCCTCACCACGATTAATTACAATATATACATCATGCAAACGGGGTCAAAACCGGGGACATTACATTCCCCTCCCCCTTGGAATAACACCGCCCTCGGTGTTCCATTACATTTATACAATACATATACAATTGCACATCAAAATTTCAAAATTTGCAGATCTGCCCCACATTCAATCATTTACTTTGAACGTTCAAGACCAAGCCTCTCGGCTTTCATGGACTTCTCCTGCTGGTTCTCAACGTCTAGCTGACCCCGAAGTCTAGGAACTTTGTGACTATCGCCTTCATCATGTTCCCTCATTGGGCAGTCTCGGCGTAAATGATGTCCTCCGCATCTCCAGCATTTCACTGGTTGCTTCATATTTACCTGCTCAATTTCCTTTGAGTCTTCATGCCTGGACCGTTTCTTATCGGGTCGCTTGGACATTTTTCCCATTGCTGATCCACCTTCCTTTCCTTTGCCAATTGCTCCCAGAAGGCTTTTCACCTCCCTTTGCAAACCAATAGAGTCTTGCAAAATCTGGTGGTTCATCTCATTTTGCCTTCTCTGTATCTTGAGCATCTCCCCAAGATTCTCTTGGGTCTTGGCAATCACGTGAAGGAGACTTCCAGCCAAGTCCAACAACTTTTGATCTGCTGCCATAATCAACGCGCACCACCCGGTTTCACTTTTCTCACCTGTGAAATGCACCATTGAAATTCTATCAGACCAAGCATAGCATAAGCATTAAAATCAGTTAGTTAATTACCCAATCGGCATGACAGTCCAAGTTCCCTTGAGGAAACTTTCATATTTTTCATGCCTCCCCCAACAGGCACATGAGCTCATTCATGTCCATTCCTGGGCAGGGAATTAACTATTCCAGCATTCACAATTTACTTTAAGCAAATA
>LPNX010649659.1:63199-75020 GCA_001517045.1 Pseudotsuga menziesii
TTCACTAGTTCGCCCGCAACGGCGAACGCCCACTTCGTCGGCTCTTCCGATTTGGCACTTAGAACCACTTGACAGTCGGACGTCGGCGGACTCTCGTAACGTCGGACGTCGGACCACTTTCCCTTCCGATTTCCCAACACTTAAACAAATTTTGAAAATTTGTCTTTCTTCGACCGCGTCGGCTGTCGGCGGACTTCTACATCGGAATTCGGAAGCATTCTCTCTTCCGCAACGTCGGACGTCGAACCACTTTCCCTTCTGATTGGCGGAAGTTCTCTTCATGAATTCTTCCGCAACGGCGGCTCGCCAAACCTTAAATTCTTCCGATTTTGCACTTAGAACAATTTTTTTTAACGTCGGGCTTCGGCTGACTTTTGGATCGAAAGCCTTAATGCTTCTGCTTCCGCAATGGCGGTTGACGGGCCACTTTTCTTTCCGATTTCTCCAACACTTAGACAAATTTTTGAATAAAATTTGTCTTCCTTTCTTCTTCCCGCCGAATGTATCTCCAGTCGGCGGTCGGGCAACTTTCACGCCGGATGCGGAATCACTTTACCGTCCGCAATGGCGGATGGGAAGATCGTTGTTTCACCCGCAACGGCGGAGGTTAACTCCGTGAACCCTTCCGCAACGGTCGGACGGGAAACTTCACCCATTCGTCCGCAACGGCGGAATTCCACTTCCTCCAATGGTCCGACCGCTCAACACTTAGACCATTTTTCTGAATTCGTTTGCTCACGGCTGTTCTGTTAGACATAGAGGGTAATTCTGCCCTCTATCAGCGGCTCTTTCTTGGCCCATAGAGGCCCATTGCTACAACCCAAGCTCTGATACCACTCTGTCACGTCCCCATCCCTCAGACCGGCGAAGAGGACGCGACGAATCATCGAATACAGACTGGGAAAACCGCCCCATGAACATTAACATAAATCAAATGCTGAAATTAAAACTTACAAGCATATACAGATGCAAAACTCTTCAATCATACAGCGGAAGCAACACAAACACATTTCCAGCATTCATCATGTTCATCATTTCACATAATACAGTATATAAATTGCAGAGGAGAAGTAACGGCAGCACTTATCTTTCAATGAAGAACTCGCCCGCAACCAGCTACGTCGCTGCAACGTTCCACCCAACCGTAGGCTAGCTTGCTCATCAATCTCTCAGCAACGCCGCCACCCCCGAGCTGGGCATGATTCCTCAAGGACTAAGGAGACAATGCAGGCTTACACATAGCCAAGGGGACACAAACAACAGACAAGCACCATTGGGTTTATCAGGCTGTCCACAAATCAGCCAAGCCAACGCAGCCCAAAGGCCAACCACTGCATACACGCAGCAACAATCCCTTCACAGCTCTTGTGAAGAAGGAAAACAACTGGTGACAATCCCAAATAGTAGATGAGCACAGCTCAAGCCCACAATGCAACACGGAGTTGTTCTTGTCCCTAACGTGGCCAAAACAACTCAGCAACAACACCCCAAACCAGGGAAACAACAGCAGCCCAATCAACCAGTGAATAATGGCAACAATTCACAGACCACCGTGGACAAGAAACAGAGCTCCCAACATAGCTATGGGAGACTCAAACTCAGACCATAGCAGAGAAACGGCTCGCCACAAACACCCAGTGGCCCAAAACGCAGTTGGACACCACAGCTAACACAAGAACGTGGGGAAGACAACAGCCCCAAAGCAAAGACGGTGAGCACGGCTCTCACATGGGAAATCGACCTCAACGGTTTGTGCGTGAGGAAAGCTTGCACCCAACAGCAAAAACACCAGGGAAAACATACCCGCTCCCTGCGCGAGGATTCCAGCCTGCGCGTGAGGGAAAACAGCCTCCTCTCTGCGCGCGAATCAACAGGCCATCGGGAGGACGAACAGACCTCTGCGTGAGGAAGAACAACCTGTGTGTGAGGGTGAGCAACAGGGCATGAAAACCACCGACCATGGGGAGAATGGAGTCGTGGGGAAGATGGAGGAATTGCTTGCCTCTTTACCCATGTTTTCTCCAGCAATAAATGCCCTCAGCCACTCAGCCATAACTCCCCAACCACCAGCTGAAGCATTAAAGAGGTTGACAAGGTTGGATGAGACAAAAGGTGACAACAACAAAGGTGGTGAAACATGGGTTTTTCCCATAACCAAGGTTTGACATCCCCCCCCTTTATCCTTTGGAACCATGCCCTTTTCATTCAATGTTGCACTGCCGTAGCTGGTTGTGGTTTTAGTTTAATTGATGTGCGTGTTTACATGATGCCGAATTATAATGTGCCATATAGCACGACATACCATCGGCAATTATACCTGTTGCCGAAACATACACACACAAATCGACGGTGGGGCTTTGCCTTTAGCTCCTCACCACGATTAATTACAATATATACATCATGCAAACGGGGTCAAAACCGGGGACATTACAAGTATAAAGAAAATAAAAATACTATTTATGTTTTGACCTGTAAACTATATGATAGTATTTATTTAAATAGCTAGAAGATAGGTTGGTAGATAAAATTCGGTTAGATAAATGAAAAGTTATTTATATTGCAGTGTAATTAACAAACTTACATTAATTAGTTTTTCGCTCTAGCAAAATACTTCTAAAGGAAAACAGTCTATCCTCTCTCTCTCAGTTCGAATGTTATAAAAGGAACATACAGTAATTGTTTAATTCTATACAGAGAAGAAATAACTTGTGGAAATAAAAGGCATTTTAAAAACCCTGATACTATAGACTTTAACTTTTATCTAAATACTCCTTCTTTGTTTTTCAAGTACTTTGTTTTCAAGTAAATAAAAAGGTTCTGAGAAAGGAATACTGAAATGGGAACTGTTTATTTACCAAACATACTACCAACAGTAAAAAGATATAACTTCTTTCTTTGTTTCTAAATAACTGACAGTCTCGGTTCAGGTTTAACACTTCTCTTGGTATAAGAGATATTTCTTCTGATAACAAAATAAAAGGAAATATTCTATAATTCTACTAACATTTTATTCTACCCTTTTCATCATACTATCTTATTACTAATTTCACCACCTGTGCTGGAGTACGGTCTGGGTCACTCCAGATGAGGAAAAACACAGGTGGGTTTTTTTTTCTCATTAAAAAGATTCTATTACTAACAAACTAAGAACAAATTCATTACTAAACCATCTAAATCTTTACATCATTCAATCATCCACATATAATACACATAAATTTAGAAACAACAGAACCTGATATTTGAGTTTGGACGACAACAGCAATGGGAGGCCGTTCCTCCCTACCAACTCCTGGAGAGCGCTCAAACAACGACTCCTCAGGACCCCCGAGCTTGCTCTGGTCTCCCTGGCTGGAACTAGGTGCAGCAATAATCAAGTACCCGTCTTTAGTCAATGCCAATCCTGAACTTATCGGTAAGTTTTCTCAGCTAGCAAGCTGTATCAAACCAAGTTACTGCAGATTATCTCTCAAAACACCTTCCTTACAGTTTTTCCCTTTTCCCCAATGAATTTCCTGAATAACATTCCTCCTGAATGATTCTTCTCCTGGAAAATATCTGAGCAACCTCAACTCTATTCATTGGGTATTTTTAAAAGATTGCCTAGGTTTTTTTGGGTTAGTTGTCATTTATTGAGCCACCTGCTCTGATCCCACTTTCTTGGGGGATCATGACCCCAAATGTAGGGAAGTTGCCACCTGCAACATAGGAAGTGTTTGAGGATGCTTCCACTTGTCTTTTTCCCTCCACCTAGTTCCTTCCACCAGTTTGACCAGTAACACTCTTATTAACAGCTCTCCCAAGCTGTTGTCTCCACTTTTTTTATTTATTAATAATAAAATATTCAGAATTTCACTCCACTTCTTTTGACTCTGCTGAGTCATCAGTTCCTACTTAGCATTAAAGTTATCATAATGTCTTAGGAAATCAAATTGAAATAATTAACATTATTTTACAAAATTGGGGTATGTGACACTCTCTGCTAGAATAAAGAGTGCGGCTAGACAATCTCGTGCATCACCATCCCCTTCACAGGTTCTTAGAGCAAGCACACCTGATGGGTAAACTTCCCCATGAAAATCGTATCCATGAATATATGGGGTTTTGGAGGGCTTTCCAAACAAAAAGCCCTTGATACTCTGTTTACTGATCTCTGTCCGGACATGATATTATTACAAGAAACTATGTGTACCTTCTCTTAGTCTCTCCTACTATTTTCTAAATTCAAGCCTGGGTGGGAATTATGTGCCCTTGATTTTGTAGGTCTTTCTGGTGGCCTCCTTGCAGGCTGCAATCAGGGATAATTTTAGGGGCAAATTTTAGCCTAGTGGGCTATTTTTCCATGTTTTTCTCCCAAAAAACATTCACTATTTTGCATTTTTTGAAGCCCTGTTTCTCCCTTTGATGGGGTAAACTTTTTTCACCCTAAAAATTGCCAAATTATTATATAAACGATATAACATCTTTGGAAATTAAAATATTTTTTGAAAAATATCGCCAATCATTTTATAGTTGGCGTTTTAAGAATTGGTAGTATTCGCCAACATTTATACACTTTTAAATAAGTATGGTTCCTTAAAATCATCCCTGGCTGGAATCCTCTTCCAGTGCGTGTTAAAGCCTTCTCTTCTTTGGTTGGTATTATAGTCAGGGATAACATAAAGGGGTTTGATGAGACCCTTTCCATTATCAACTGCTATGGACCTTATGCTCAGAGAACTATATTTTGGGATAACATTGTGGCTGATGTTCTGTTTTTCTTGCAAAACATTATTTTGGCTGGTGATCTTGATTTTACCATCTCATCCTCTGAAGTCTGGGGCACCCATGCTAGGACTGATCCATTGGCATCCTACTTCACCCAACTTATTTCTAGTAACAATTTGATTGACCTCTCCTCGAACCATCCTGTTCCTACCTGGAGGAATGGTAGGGTGGGGGAGGCTGGAATTAACGAAAGACTGGACCGGTTCCTTTTATCTAACTGCCTCCTACCTAGACTAGGATGTTATAGAACTTGGACTTCTCCTTCATATATCTCTGATCATTACACCATCTGGCTGGAATGGGGGCCGAGACTCTCCTCTAGGTGTTATCCCTTTAAGTTTAATAGAGCTTGGCTCTTAGAGGATGATTTTTCATCTCTGGTTACTAACTCTTGGCTGGCTCCTCTTTCTCCTGGTTCACTGAATCATATGGACTCTTTCTCCCTTAAACTGGGCAGACTCAAAAGTAAGGTTAAACGCTGGGAAAGAAGGAAGAAAAGAGAAATGAAACAAATGATATTAGAAATTAATGAGGATATCTCTAATATTCTTCAAATGGACTCGGGTATTCTGTCATCTGTGAATTCAAGGAAACTTAAGCTTCTCCAAGAAAGGCAGGGGAAATTTTGGACACATGAGATCACTACCCAGAGACTAAAAAACAGAGTTCAATGGATTAAAGAAGGGGATGCAAATACCAAGTTTTTTCATTCCTTTGCTTCGGCAAGAAGAAATTCAAATACTATCTGGTTTCTAAAGGATAAGGAGGGTAACATGGTTACTGGGGATTTAGCTTTTAAACATTTGGGGGAACAACACTATAGAGAGTTATTTGAGGATGATGGTTCTACAAATTTTGTTGACCAACTTAAAGTGATTAGAATGTTCCCTACTTTGACCGAGGATGTGGATGTGGACCGTTTCCTAGAGCCTATAACCTCTCAAGAAGTAGAAGATGTCCTCAAAGGGTTCAAGAAAGATCAAATCCTAGGCCCGGATGGCTGGCCTGTGGAATTCTTTCTGGATTTTTTTGATCTTATTGGGAAAGACCTGGTCATGGTAGCTGAACAAGCTCGAACATGTGGGAGAATATCGGGCTCCCTTAACTGTACTTTCCTAACCCTTATCCCCAAAAGTGATAAGCTCTCCACCTTTGCAGATTTTCGGCCCATTTCCTTATGCAACCTGATTTACAAGGTTATATCTAATATTGTTGCTATTCATTTAAAGCTTCTCCTCAACAAGACTATATCAAGCCAGCAATTTGGGTTCTTGAAGGATAGGCAAATCACTGAGCCTATAGGTATTACTCAAGAAGTCCTACACTCTATTAAAACCAAAAGTTCAAATGTATTGGTATTAAAACTTGATTTGGTCAAAGCTTTCGATAGGGTTAATTGGACTTTCCTCAGATTATTGCTTCTTCAGATCGACATACCTCTTATTGGTGTGAATTGGATTATGGAATGTGTTTCAAGTGCTTGTTTTGTTGTCCTGGTCAATGGGACTCCAACTGACTTATTCCTTGCCTCTAGGGGAATAAGACAAGGATGCCCCCTATCTCCCTTGTTATTCATCCTCATTATTGAAAGTCTCGGTAGGATTATCTTGAATGCCCATCAGAGGGGTCTTATCACCGGCTCCCAGTACTCTCCAAATTTGGCTATCACGCATCTGTTATTTGTGGACGATGTGCTCCTATTTGGTATTGGTACTGTCAGTGAATGAAATGCTTATAAAGAGGCTCTTGACTTGTTCTGTTCTACTACTGGGATGGCAGTTAGCATATAAAAATCCTCCTTTCTATTTCAGGATGTGGACGAAGATATCAGGCGCCAAATTGTTGTGCTCCTTCCCTACAGCATGGCTCCGATTAGCTCTGGTTTTAAATACCTGTGATTTCTCCTGAAATCCTTGGGGTATAGAACATCGGACTGGAGCTGGTTGGTGGAAAGGTTTGAAAATAAGATCAAGCATTGGTCTTAAAGATTACTAACCCTTTGTGGTAGAGTGATCCTTATTATTGCAGTGCTCTCGGGACTTGCTATATATTTGGTTTTCTCTTGCTAGATGCCTGAAACTTATCTTGAATAAGTTGAGGAAAACCATTTTCTTTTTCTTATGGGGGAACTCAGATGGGCATAAGAAGTTCCATCTTGCTAGCTGGGAATCGGTATCTGTCCCTGTTGACTATGGTGGCTGGAATATAAAGCATTTGGAATGGTTTGGCATCTTGCTGAGGTTGAAAAACTTGTGGCAACTTCTTATGGGTAATGGAATATGGAGTAGGATCATATCACATAAATATTTAAAGCACAAACCATTGGAGGTCTGGATTAGAGCCCGTAAGTTTAATTTATCTGGAACTTCTTATTTCTGGAATGGTTTTGTTAGAATATTGTCTTGGATTACTTGTCACATGGGTTGGAGGGTTGGAAACAGTCAGAAAATTAGACTGGGTGTAGATCCTAATGCTGGTCTGAATTCTTCTTATTTACTATCCGAGGATCTAAGGTATTATTTGGCCAATTATGGGATTTCAAATATGGCTCAGCCACAGAATTTGGATGGTGATCCGCGGGATTTCAACTGCTGGTACTCAGTGTCTGATCTTGATCTTGGTGGGGCATGGGCAAAACAATGGTCGGCTTTTGTTAAAGGCTTATCTCACGGGGGTATTAGGATTGGGAACCAGGATGACTCTCTGCTCTGGTTATTTTATAAAAAGCTGGGGAGGGTCTCTGCTAAAAAAGCTTATGAGCTTATTGTTTCGGAACATCTGCCTCTCCAGAACGATGGTCTGCTTTCATTGATTTGGGGTTTCAATATCCCACTAAAACTAAAGTTTTTTACTTGGCTGGCTGTTAAAAGAAAAATTAATACCTGGGATAACCTTTGCAAAAGGGGGTGGTATGGACCTAACAGATGCTTCCTTTGCAACACTAATGTTGAATCTGTGGATCACCTTTTTGTTGGTTGCCCCATTTTCCATGAAGTTATTCACTGCTTAAGTCATTTGTTTGATGTTCATCTGATTTGGTCTGATATTTCACTGGCTGGTAATCTCAGCAGCTGGGTTAAGAAGAATTGAAGGCTGTTGTACTTGCCTTTTTTCTTTATTTGGAACCTTTGGAAGACTAGGAACTGCCTCATATTTGAAGACGTGGCCCCAAACATACCCAGACTTTGTCATGTGATCATGTCTGTGGTCGACTCATATCTGGTCCCTCTTGTTAACAGACCCAAAGGAAGAATGATTGGAGAACCCCCGGGGAAAATTTATCCTATGGTATTTTTTGATGGTGCTGCAGTAGATTTATTGGGTGGAGCTGGTGCCTGTATTTGGATGAGTGATCAACATTTTCTCTCTATCAAGTTGGGCTGTGGACATAGCACTAACACTAGGGCTGCGCTATTATCTCTCTGGGCATCACTATACATTGCTAAAGATATTGGGTTACCATACCTTCATGTCTTTGGCGATTCCTCAATGATTATAAATTGGGCTAAGAAAGAATCCACTCTCACCTTGGTGAACTTAGATGCTTGGTGCTTAGACACTAGGAAACTCATATCTTTGTTCACTCATGTGGATTTCAGTCATGTCTTTAGGGAACATAACAAGAGGGCATAAACACTATCCAAGGAAGGGCTTTTGATGGCTGCGGGTCGGCTTACTTTCACGAAAACTTGTGAAGATAAAGTGTATAGGGAGGTCACACTTCGGCTTTTTTGAGAGCTTTGCTTTGGTTCTTAGAATTTATTAGTCTCTTGACTCCTGTTGGGAAGTATTTGGTTAAGTTGATTATTTTTGTCTTTAGAATTTGTGGGTATTCTAGCTCTGTCTTGGATAGTGTCTCTGGGCTCTTCATATTTTCTCTAGGGACATACTTGACTGATTATGTATTTGACATTTATGAGAGGACCATCATTATATATGATGCCTAGACACTGATAGCCTAGCTCTGTAGGACATAATCTTTGTATGCTTGATTCTCTTGGAAGACCTTAGTTTTTTTTGTAGGGGTCCATTTTATTGAGTTGATGATGTACCGAGTTCTTTTGATTCAATAGAATCACCTGAAAAAAAGTCTTTGATCAAATAATTCATGAACTTTGCATCAATTTTGGGTAATTATTATATTTATCGAAAAATAAATAAATACTTGTTAAAATTAAGATTTATTTTGAAATTAGTTACTAAAAGTTTGAAAAATATTTAAAAACTAATTTACATCTAAATTTTTGTAAGAATGAATGTCATTTTCTTTTAATATGCATTACTTTTAATAATATAACACAATTATTATGATTTTGGTACTTTCATTTTCACCATATTCTATTACACAAACAAAACTTTAAAAAGTGATCATTTTTACTTACTTTTATTTGTTAATGAATTTTGATAGGACAATAAACATTATCACAATTATTATCATCGTCATAATTATACGAGCAATAATAATTATTAAGTTGTATATTTTTGAAATACTAAATTATATATTTTAATAAAGTATTATACATTTTTATTAAAAAATAAACTCCATTTAATTTTATTGTAAAAAATAAAAATAAAAATAAATTATTTAAAATATGCCATTAATTTTAATGTAAATTGAGTAAACTTATAGAAAAAATAAAATCAATCATAAGCATTATGAATCCTTTGTGGTTATTAAATCTTTTTAATCAAATTAATTATGTAAAATGATAAAAAGATATTGAAATGATATAAAAGTTATATAAACGTACCATTGTTTATATATACACCATTGAAGAGTCTTCACAACAACCCATTGGACCATCATCACGGCAACCCATTGGGCAATCATCCCATCAACCCATTGGAAAAAATAAATGTTATTTAACCATGTTTTAGAAAATGTATGTGTATTTGACTTTTTTTTTTTAATATACAATATGTTTGATTGAATTATGAAAATTTAACATTTAATTATAAATGAATATCTATCCCATCAAGGATTTTATAAGTAATTAATAAATTTAATTTACTAATTTTTTATAAAATAACTAAAATTCAAAAATTAATAAAATATGATTCCAAAATACATAAAAACTATTTTTATAAAATATAAATACAACTAAAATTCAAGAATTAATAAAACGTATGATTCCAAATTTTTTTTTTTTCCCCAAGGAAAAAAATCGTAAATACTTTATTCACATTTAGTAGATGGCCCTCATAGTCCATTTTACAAAAATACAACTAAGTTGTCATAACAAAATTTGCCTCAGAAAGAGCACAAATCCACAATCCAATCTAAAGTATACAAATCATCAGATCATAATGATCACCAATAGTACTTTCCAGCAGAAAGAGAGCAATAGAAGCATGAAAAAAACTAAGTCTGATCTTAGCAGACTTATATCATCACTCCTGATAAATCAGGTCAGATCAATAAGGGACCAAGTGATCAAAAGCAAAGATATCAGAGCAGAACTAGCATGCTGATGAAGTCTCATAAAAGTCATATGCTGATAAAAATAAACAGCTGCTAAAAATTGGTCTATTCCAGACCATCCAAATATGAAAAATAATATTCCAAAAAACCTTTCAGAACCATATATAAGAGGCCTAACAACCCGCAGGTCAAGCTCTAAATATTGTTGCTTGAGATCACCCAATGCAAGAAAATGCAAATCAATATCAGCCATGGCATCATATCTGAAAAATCATCAAGAACCAGCAATCTGTCCTATGACAGACATCACGCTACAGCACCTTTAGAATACCTGAAAAATTTCTGTGGATTCTGCCTCTCTCTGTTCATATGTATTCCAAAAACCTTCATGAATGCTACCCTCTGCTTTAGCCAACAAATCTGCTTTGGAATTCCTTTCCCTATAAATGTGTTTGTAAGACACAAAATCAAAACTGTCCGATAAAAAGTGAACATCTTGAAGAATCAAGGCTAGTTCAAGATTTTGTAATTTATACTTACCAGATACCCAATTAATAACAAGCTGGGAGTCTCCAAAAATTTGTAATTTATCCAAATTATGCATCCTAGCCAGCCTAAGGAGAAGCTTAAGTGCACACAATTCTGCATAATTATTTGTGCCCAAACCTAAACCTGCTTTGAAAGATATAAAATGCCTATCAGAAAAGTACAGAATACCTCCAGCCCCACAAATCATTGGATCCCCAGCAGCAGATCCATCAAAGTAACCCCAAGCATATGAATGATCAATTTCCTCTACAACAATTGATCTAAAAGAGACCACAGGTAGAGACCGAGGTATGTTCTTCAACATGCCTAAGCTATAACTTGAAACTTGTGCAGGAGAGGAGTCACAATCCTCAAAGCAAGATCTATTTCTTGCTTTCCAAATAAACCAAAGGACAATGATAGGTAAAGATTTGATGAAATTTACATCTGATAACAGGCACCAGTTTTTAAAACAGTCAGAGAGGGAATCTCCATTCCATAGATTATTAAGAGAGAAATGATCCTCAATGATAGACCAAACAGATTGTGTAAAAGGGCATTCTACAGCAATATGGAAATTAGATTCGCAACTCTGTTTGCATAGATAACATCTACCAGGACCCTCTCTACCTCTCAAGCAAAGAACATCCCAGGTCAATGCTTTACCAGTGAAAAGAAACCAACTAAAATTTTTTGTTTTTAGTGGACACTTCATCTTCCATAAGATCTTCCACCACCAATTCAAGTCTACTTCTCTGTAAATAAGTTCAGCATATCCTGCTTTTGGAGAATATTTGCCAGATTTTGATAAATGCCAGATGAGACAGTCATCTTCAATAGAGAGTCTAACATGGCTAGATTTTAGGCTGGCAATGTATCCATTCCAAACAGCTATCTCAAATGGATCATTAAACCCCAAAGTATCTGCAGATAACCATTCTTGTGGCATTAAAACAGACAAACCAATAATTCCAATATCAGAAAGGAAATGGTAACAAGCCAAATGTAACCTATCTCTCATAGGAGTGGGCAAAGCATGTCTCCATTTGCATCCAACCCACGGATCTAATCCTATACGAACAGCTTTTCCAGAACCAACCTTCCAAA